>VYZP01032975.1:0-76053 GCA_013400635.1 Hypocryptadius cinnamomeus
CCCCCAAAACTGGCATAACTCAGCATTTTGGCCAGGAGACCGATTCTCCAAACTGAAAACATCATAGCATATCTCTGGTTAGATCTCATCCCAGCCCTCTGAGTCTGTTGACTTGGAAAGTGAATAACTAATAAGGCAGCATGCCATTGTTTTCTGTTTATGATAATGGAAATAATTTTTGGCTCCAACTCAGGCACTGATTGTTCCTTTGATATCACTGCCAGGAAGCAAAATAAAATGGATTTTTAAAAATCACCTTTCACAGAGTGCCACAGGCATTTGAAAGATGAGCCTTTTTCCATGTCAAAGGCTCTACCAAAAGTGCCAAATACAGGAGAAGAAAAAATTCAAATCCTTCACTGTTCAAAAACCAAGAAAAACAAGAGCATAAGAGAGTGAGAGCAGGATTGCCTGGGCAGCAGGATGGCCTGGGTGGGCAGGCACACCACAGATGTCCTGAGAGTGCTCATGAGGGAGCAGCAGAGCTGCCTCCATGGTGAGGAGCACTTCCTGAAGAATATAGAACACATCCTTTGCATTTTACCCCCCAATAAAAAAAGCACAGGTAGGCTGGATGAATTACTCTGTCTTCCTGGCAGCTTTTAAATTAATAATAAGAGACTTTAGGAACCAAAAAGGCTGGGGAGGGCATTGCCCCAGAACTTGAACCACTCATAAATCTTGCTCATATGTTTCCTTTGTGGTTTGGGGGTTTTCTTAAGCTACATGAAGCAGCAATTTCATTGTACCTCCAATCCTTCAGAGTGTTTTGGTGCCTTCCCCATGGAATTTTAGGGGCAGGCTTTCAGGCGTTTGAATTTTTGTCAGGGTGCTACCAGTCCTACCTAACATGTCAGGCATTGGCACCACTGTGACACACACAGGGAGGAGGTTCCTCCTCGGAGTTTGGAGCTGGATGCAGATCTTACACGATCAGAGCACGGCACTGTTTGGTTTTCATGATGTGCTGCAGTTTGATTTGGCTCGGAGTGGAGGATGGAGCAGAGAGCCAGATTCAGATCTCAGGCCAAATGTGGATTTTGTGTTACAGCTACCAAACTTCATCATGGTTTGGCAAAGTCGTGCTCTCACCTGCTCACATCATGTGGAGAACACCTGTGATCTGCTGGAAAGGAGGTTGCTTGTGCTCTGAGAAGCTCCCAGCAGGAAAGCCAGGCTACGAGAACCTGCTTTGGCTAGCCCCAGCTGCTGCAGGTGGACTGGGAGTGCAGAGACACTGGAACATAGAGGAAAAACTGTGGTGTAAAGAGAAGCTATCAGGAGCAGAATGCCGCTTTGGGCGTTTCCTTGGTGTCACGATTCTCTGAACCTTTTCATTTCTAGCACTGGGACTCAGATGCACAACAGCAGCAGCACGACCTGAGAGCAGACCAGGAGAAATAAAACTATATCACTTTCTACAAGTCTGCTTTTGAAATAATCCCCCATACTGCCTCCAGCCAGCGTTCTTGGATATTATTTCTGGAAGAACATGCTAGAAGACCCTTTTTTCCAAAGCTCAAATCAATAACACAAGTTAAACGGCAAAAGATCTGTGTGACAAACAGTGTGGCCTGCTAAATATTAAGGCTTTTTCACATGGATTTTAGGCCCATGCTTGGCTCAAAGTGCATCCTTATTCTGCAAAGCATTTAAGCAAATTATTACCTTCAAGGCTGTAGCACAGAATGGGACAATTTAACTGGGACTTTATGAAGTCCTTATGACATAGGTGCTGTTCTGAACATAAAGGTTTGAAGGGCTCCCACCAAAGTACCCCGGAATAAAGTAAGGGCTTGTGATTGGCTTCAGTAAATATTCAACCAGGTCCTTATTTTTATACTTACTACTGGCTTATAACAGGATATTTAGAAAGAAGAAAGAGGGAACTTTTTTCCTCCAGATAATACCATTTACTCTATTTCTGAAAATTAAGGGTGTGATTACTGACCCATAAGTACTTTATGATCACACTTTGGTTTGAACTTTTATGAGCGTATGTAGGTTTACTAACTCTAGCACTGCCCAGTAATTTATTTCCCAGGTGGACTACGAAAGTCATCTGGAAGAAGGAAAACAGTGTCTAAGGGCTTGCTGTGCAAAGGAGTGATTGTGCTAGCTGGATTTGTGCATGGATGTTTTTGGAAACAGTTTTCAGAGGAGAAACTAAGTTTTCTAATAAAATAAAACCTTTTCCTTTAACCCAGAAGCAGTGCTTCAAACTCTTACTTATTTCATTGAAAGATTGATGATTGCTATCTGCTGCTCTTTTGAGGACAGAAACTGGGTTCAAAGGCAGTAAAAAAGCTATTGAGACCCCAAAAGCTGCTGTGACAGAAGTGTGAATGTTTTTGCAAACCTGTCACCCTTCTTTCCCCAGAAGACAATGAACCTCAGGAGCTTTGCACAAACTTTCATGCACTGAAAAACGTGACCCAGAGTTGTGGTACCCCCGAGGGCAGCATAAAAGTTTCAGATGCCAAAAGGCAGCTTCTCTGTGCTCAGTGACTGCCCCTTTGCTGTGAGAAAAGCTGAGTCAATGATGCTCACCTGAGGCAGCTGCAGCTGCTGTGGCACCCTGCAGGTTGACTCCTTAGTGCTGTTTGAATCCCAGAGCACTGTGGTTTGGCTGACAGTAGCTGGCACACCTGCAAATCACTTGCTGAACATCGATCTGCCTTGGCTGAAGAGACAGAAATTAAACATCAGACCTGAAAATGCAGTTAGCATCGATGTTCTGGCACATGAACTATTAGGGATATTTACAGGTCCCTGGAGACCAAGGAAGTATTACACCGTGCCATGCAAGCCCAATATTGAATGAAATTTCTGCTTCTGCAGCTGATGTGGCCTCTACTCATTCCACCCAGCAAGTTCCTGGGAATACTTCAATGCAAAGAAAAATCTACTTTGTTCTCTTAAAAAATCTCTCTTTAGCAATATCTATGAAACTTCAGGAGAGTGATTCCCAAGGAATCACCTCCTGGACACAGCACAGTTCAGATTGCTGCGACACTCATGCTAAAGTTATCTTGGTTTAACTTGAAAGCAGCACCTCCCTGAGGACTCCTCAATTCTGGAATGAGCAATGTGTTTCTGTGTTCTGTGAGAGCCTGGATGATTTTTAATCTTCTGGACATATTACAAAGATCAATTTATAGTCTCACAGAGACGGTAAGGACAAGGGTTTGTGGGCAGACAAAAAGGGGGTTGGATGTTGTTGATTAGTGACTATTATTATTTCTGATTTTTCAAGGCAACTTTGACTTTCTTGCATTGCTTGCTTCATTTCAGAAAAAAAAAAAAATGGTGGGAACTGGCTCAGGTGCATGGACTGCAATGTAGCCATGTTCTCTTAGCCCACCAGAGAGTTTGATCCATACATCACAAGCTGTGCAAGTCTTCACAGCTGTGCACTAAAAAAATACAGAAGATAATAACAGCAAGGCTTTCTTTTACTCTCTCTGTCACCATTTTATATATACCACAATGAATTATGCCAATGACTTTGTTCTCAAATTACTTCAACATGGAAGAGCACCTTGCTTGTAATTTTGAGACATACAGCTTGATAGCATTTCCGATATTATGCAAGGCTTCAAATGAAAATAGCAAGGACAGAGTTTGAGCAAAACTATGGTACGTGCTTCCCATAATACTCAGCAATGTATATTAAAAATTCTCTATTCATTCATGTTGCAGACCCAGCAGTTCAAACATGTATCACAGAATACTGCACAGACATGCAGACTGAATCTGTATACATTTCAGAAGTCATAAAAAACAGTGAGCAGAAATTTTTTCCCTTTCTACTTAAATCTCACTTGAACCTTAATTAGTAAATTGCAATTCCTGACACTTAGAGGGACCCCAGTACAATTATTCCCTTAATTTTGGCAGATGAAAAGCAAGAACCACAGAGTTTTGTGTTATTTCCAACTGAAAGAGTCAAATGGCCTAGGTTTGCCCAAAGTTTCACAAACACTTCTACAAGAAAGCATGGTAGGGCACTTTTACAAAATGCTGGTAATGCCCAGAGTTCACACTCCTGAATTTAAAGCTTTGCCATGTTTTTTTGTTGTTGTTTTTTTTTTTTTTAAAGCTTCCACAATGATTGTTTTCATATCTTTGTAAGCATGGCCAGGACTTTTTAGACTGGATCACTTTCCAGGAATTGCAACAAAGAATTTCAACTTTTGGTGTAGAGAAAGGGCTTTTTCTTTGGGAAATGTCATTCCTGGAAATGTCATTCACCAGTGTTTCTTCCTGGCAAGCCCTGAGGAACAAGTCACAGGAAGGGCTGAGATGAGGTGACCCTGTCCAGGTGTCACGTCCCTCAGTTGCCATTTCAAACTGCATGGGTATCCTTCAGTTCTTAGAGAGGCCTCAGTGACACAAAGAGACATTTAGAAGTGTGGCACGTCTCCAGGTTATGCTTGAATTTCTGTGGGGATTTACTCTCAAGTTCTCCAGCTCCACCTTGCCTGTTTCTGTCCCTCTGGAGATGCCCAAAGTCTGGGGTGGTGGGACAAGGCTGCGCCCTGCTTGGCCTGTGAACCCAGGCACTGTGAGCAGGAAGGGTGGCAGGGTCATTTCCAAAGCTTGCTCCTGATCTGAGCTATGAACCAGAATGGAAATGCTCATGCAGGTGCACCCTGAAAGGGAAGATCTGCTACCATCATGCAACAGATGCTAAAGGCTCAAGAAACATATACAAAGAATAAAAGTGACACTTTCAAAACCAGGGTCAGAAGCAGGAGCCAAACCAGGATTTGCTCACTTCCTCACCATTGTTTTAGCTAGACTACTGCTACTCCTTGAATTTAATCTTAAATCTTGAAAATTCATAGCCTTTCCTGGACATCTTTTATGCTATGGTTAACACTCTGTAATGTTAAAGGTTTGACTATTAAAATAAACATCCCAGCTACAGACATCAGTGAAATGGTGAAGTTCCTATTCCCCCAAACACCTGCAAAGTTTTCATTTTCCCTGACAAAACCAAGATGACCTTCTCTTCCCCTTTCCCTGATACTTCTCTTTCTAAGGCCCACAGGGCTTTCTTGGCCTGTCCTAGCCTCAAATCAGAAGGCAGATGGATATTCAATATGAGCTTTATGGTTAGTAGTACCCCCTTCCCACTAAAATACTGAGGATTTCTGTGGTAATTCTACTTCCAGCATTGTCAAAAGTATGCAAAAGCCAGGCTTGTTACACATGAACACAATTTAAAGGGATAAAAATCCAGAAGGGGTTTTTTTTCATAAAGGCAGAGTTTTACTGAGATATGGTATGGTCCACAATTGGACCCTCCTATAAACTTGTGTGTCTTCTCTTGTGAAGGTCAGTATGTTCTTCAGGCACTGAAAACAACAGCCCTTACTCTCCTACCCCATCCCTAACAGCTCAAATATTGCCAGTAGCATTTCAATTCCCTCGATAAGAGCTCTGACAAGAGCACTCAGAGGCTTTGACTTCAGCTCGGCCCAGAGATCTTTCTTGAAATTATCTTTTACATATTTCACAGACTGGGCATTTCGGGCATCTGTGTCTGCATCAAAGAGGTGCAGACCTCTGTTCATCTAACGAGAGTGAAAACCCCACTACCCCAAGCTGACATGTCACCTCAGAACCTTATTGGTCTCTTCCAGAAGAATCATTCTTCACCCAGAGCATCAGAAAAGTAATCATGGCTTAAGAGTCCAGAGATGATGGCTGGAGCCTATCCAAAATTAGGCCCTGTAGCCCATCTCCAGCTGGTCCTGGCTGGGTCCCCAGGGTGGACCCTGGACCTACTTCATGCACTTGCCATGTTTGCAGCAGCTGTGCTCGTGCACTGCCTGCATGGGGGTCCCTTCTCCTTGGCCTCATCTGGGGACAGCCCTGCTCCTTTTCCTTGGCCTCATCTGGGGACAGCCCTGCTCCTGCTGCTCCCTGGCAGCAAGGCTCAGGCATACCCTTGAGAAAGGCTGTTTCAGATTCTGGCTGGAAAAACAATCCTTTTGCCTTCAGTCCTGGCAGCGGTGTTGCTCTCCATTGCTCTGTGCTGCGGGGATGACAGCTCTGTAATTTTCTTATAAAGCAAACACGCTTCATTTTACCCCTGACAGCAGGAAATCCAGGGCCAGCAAATTACTGGCAAATGCCTCCTATATTCATCTCTTCAAGTGTTTTGGCTTTTCTTTACTTTTAATTTGCCTGGAGGCAGACATTTGAGATAACAGCTGTTATGGTGATATTATCAGTCAATCTGCATGTCAGAGAAAGCCAGGAAAATGCCTGTGGAGAGGACCTCTTGGGTTTTTTGGTTTTAACTGCTCTGGGGCAAATCCATTCCTTTGTCAACGCTCAAAACATGAGAAGAGAACATAATGGGAATGGTTTCTACCATCTGATGATGAAGAAATTCCTTTTTCTGCTGATAGAGCACAGGGTCCCTTCCTGCTCGTTGACGATCTAGAGCAGTCCTTTGAAAGACTATGCCACATTTTTTTCTTGATGCTGAGCAGTGTCAGAGCAGATCTGTCGCCAGCAACATCTCCGTGATTCTCTGGTGATTTACTTGTTGCAGAATAACAGGGGAGACCCTAAGAAACCCCATTAAAAGGGATCTCTACCCTTCCGTGGAAGACTGCATAGCTTTCTTGGGTCCAGTGTTTGCTGGGGAGGAAAGTTTCTTTGCTTCCTGAGGTGGAGGGCTCAGTATCAAGAACCATCAACAAATACGTCTGGAACTCCCTCTGGACAAAGCTGAGCCATCTGCAAGAGGGACAAAAAGATTTATTGGTTCTTTAGAGAAGATGCCATGACACCACCAAGAAGGTGTTGGCTTGGGAATTATTACTCTGCACTTTTTTTTCTTTCCACAGAAATACAAGATGACAACCCAAAACTTTGTAGCTTTGGAAACAAACTGGGTTGTGCCCCTATTTGGTGCATTAATGACAATAAGCCAGTTTTTCCTGTTAGTTTGATGAAACCCGACATGCTTTGTACTAGACAAACTTATTCATTATGCTTTGATTGAAAACAATTTTTATCTGAAGATCTTAAACTACTTTACTGACATCAAACCTGTGGGAAGATAAATGGTTACACCTATGAAGTGACCATGATTCCAAAGGAGCAATGGAATACAGGCATTCTGTGTGTCTGCAGTCCCAAAGGAACAGAAAATAAACATTTCTGTTTGCATATTTAACTGCTTTCAAAATTCCTAATGTCTCTTAATTATCTGGTAGCAGCAGAGATTCCTCTTTTCTGTTTCCTTAACATTACAAAAAGCTGTTTTGCTGGAAATTAGGTGCCCAGTTCTAGTCTGCCTCCCACATCTCCTGACCAACCGGGCAAAATATTCAGACTACTGCGGTCTGTTTCCTCACTTGGAAAATTAGGAGATATCCTAAAAATAGGGTTAAGCATTCCAATACCACAGTGACAGAGCTCTCACAGGCACCTGTGCAGTATAAGAAATGCATGTGAAAGAGAAAGGTGACTTGGAAGGTAAGCCTTGAACAGAGATCACAAAGGTTCCATCCAAGCAAACTGTTACCAAGTAAATCTTGTGGTTTGTTTCCCAAAGGTAGCTTTCTCAGCTTTGAAACACCTGTTCCCAAGTATCGTCAGGTTATTAAAAGAAGCTGGCATTTTTGTGGGCTTGGAATATGCACAAAGTGGGTGTGTGAAATTTATTTTCACCCATGGCACTCAGGTGCAGCAGTTTGGAAGAGTGTTAAATGACTGCACAGGACAGCATATTTCATGCTCCAAACATTTTCATGAGCTCAAAGACAGTATTAGCAGCCTTTCTTTTTGGGTCTTCCAGAGACACGAAGAACATGCTGCCTGCTCAAACATGGTGGGACCAAACCAGGTAATCTGTACAACAGTAATTTACTAAGCACTGCTTTGCCTACGTGCTTTCATTACTGCTGATATGGTAACATAAAGGATTTGTTCAGTATAACTAAGCTCCTCCTTCCTAATGTCTCCAGGCTTTTGGGAAATTTCAGTTTCTGGAACTGAAGTCTCACAGCGAGTAAACTTTGAGGGATGGGAATGCAATTGTAAATTTCTTATATCACTGTGGCAGGACAGTTGGGGCTAAATAAACTGGCTGAAAAATGGGTTTTCTTTGGTTTCTAAGGAGGTTGACCCAACAAGAAAAAATTTTGTATTTCTTGTGAAAATCTGGGTAGAGGTTTTGTCCATGAGATTTGCATTATCACACAGATGGACTGCTGAGAGGGGAGGGATACAATTTCTTGCTGTGCATCAAAGGCTGACCATGGCCAAAAGCAGAGGTTGGTCTTAAAGAACCAATATCTGGGATCTGAGCTGCCAGAAACAAAGGTGAGAAGGAATTCAAGGTTTCATTACTTTAAAGCTACTGGTTATTACTTATGGTTTCATTTGGACACTTTCTCTCAGATATTATAGTATCAAACACCCTCCAAGCAATCTTCCACTAAGATGTGGTTTGCTGGATAACAGACAGTGCCTTTCTCTGGACTCATCACCTGGAACTGAGAAAAAAGGGCTGTGCAAATCTGCAGCATGGAAAAATAGAAAAGACAAACAAGGAAATGTCAATTAAGATTAATATGATAATTTGTGAAATTACTGGCTTGGCAGTCATGCATTTCCTTTAGCATTTTCTGTGTAATTCACTTCTGTGAGATAAATACAGCCATGGAAGGTAAGAGGAAATGACCGCTGAAATAGAAATTTTCACAGAAAAGGTCTCTTCCATACTTTGGGAATTTTTTCTAATCAACATCCTTTGTTAGGCACAATGACAGACAAGTATCCCACACCCAGGGGTTGGAGTGAGAATTCAAACACCCGAGAAGGTTCTTGACACACACAAGTAGTCTTTGTTGGTGGCACCTGTGATCTGCTTCCTGAGGTTTTGGGCTCTAGGAGAAGAAAGAGAGGTCTTACAGAAGGGAATCCAGGAATGACTCTAACTGCCTGGAGAGGAAAGATCCCTTCTCCAGAAAATAATTCTGTGTTTCAAATGTAATCATCTTCAAACAAAATATAGAAACAGTCTGAGGGAAGAAACCAAAACAAGGTGTCTCCTGCACCTCCTTTCCCAGACAGCATCGCTCATCACCCATGATTACCTTCCCCTTTCAGCTCTAATCATTTCTTTCAACACAATGGCACCTACTCATGATGGAGTTGGGGAAAAAACCCATCCTAGCCCAGCCCACAGTGTGGTACCACCTGTGGGTTTGAAGCCCTCAGGCAAGGAAGCCGTGAATCCGGGGCTCCCAGGTCTCCCAGTTGGCTCACTGTGGGATAACTACATGAAAAAAAAGCTGCCTGCCAGGAGGGCTGGCTGGGAGCCTTGCAGGGAAGCAAAGCCCTGTGTTGTAAGACAAATGTGATGGGAATTCAGGTGTCTAAATTCCTGTATGAGAAGAGGAACTTCCCATTTCTCTCCTATCTGATCTATGACGTGTGCACATTGTTTGCAGGGCGGGAGCAGGAAAAGTACATTTTAAAGGATAAGCAGCTGGATACCGCTCTTCTCATGCTTGGAATTAGAATGAAGTGCCTTTTCTGCTCCAAACTGTGTTAAGAAACTTAGCAGATTTTAAATAAGCTATTTAGCTCCTCTTTTTGCCCTTTCAACAATTTATTTTCAAACTGGGGCATTTTTCTGCCTGATGTGTGTAGCTGCACTCTTGTTCACAGACACAACTGTATACAGGACTACATGTTAAAGAAATAAACCTGTGAGGCTCCAGGAGGCTGGAAGGGAGATGTGTAGAAAATGGATAGCATTAACTAAGACCTCTCACTATTAGGATGGTAGCCAGAGAAGATTTTGGCCAAGAGAAATAAAGGGCTTACCACTCAATTAAGTCATGGAGCCAGACATGTTGTAGCCTTGTTCTGGGAACATGAGTGAGGGTCTGGAAGACAAAGAAGACTAGTGTTGCCCTACAGAGATCACCACCCCTCCTTGGAAACACCAGAGCACATTAGCACAGAACAACATCCCAAAGTCCAAGAGCATTCCTGTAGGGCAGGCTGATGCCTCGGGTCCTTTGTTGCAAACAGTGCTTCAGATTTCTCTTTGCAGATGTGCTGGGTCTCATTCAGGTCCCTTTTCAAGCTTTGCACAGCTCTGGTGTGGTGGGTCTGCACTGCTCGGAGAGAGCTTCAAGAGCCTGCTGGGTTACCAGGTTACCCCTGTAGGGTGACTGTGCCAGTCCTGCGAGCAGGGCCTGTGGGAGGAGGGACAAGCAGCCTCTAGGTACTTTCTTTCCCTTGGAATTCAGTCTGATTGTCTTTTTTATCAACCAGAAGAATAGTGAGGCTTCAGGAACAGCTCGGAGGGAAAAGGGGATGTGTGGGGGTGGTTTACCACCATGGGATGGGCTCTGCTGCCTTGGCCTGTGCTCCAAGGAGGTTGGCTGGCTGGCACAAGGACTGGGACATTTCCCTGCTCTTCCTTCTGATGCAAGAAATTCACACAACCTGTAAACACACGTCTTTCTTGCCAGAGTCCGTGTCATTCTCTCTTGCTCCATCCAAACCAGCCCATTATTTCTCAGCTCCTCTCTCTAAGGGCTTTGTCTGCAGCGAGCGGCCCACTGCTTGTTTCCGTGGAGCACTGCAGGCAGGAGGGCTGAGCAGGCCTCGGTGTTTACATACCAGGATGCAATGGCCTCATGCTGCCTGCAGCTGTGTTCACATCGCTGCAAGCCCAAGGACAGAGCTTGGGGATGAATGGTGCTTCTGAGCTCCTGCTATTCATGCACACACTTCCAAACTGAGCTAAACTTGTCACCAGCTGCAAATGAGAGGCAAATCAGCCTGGCATGCAAGCCCTGCTCTGCTCCCACTGGTCTGACTGTTCATTCTGTGTGAGGCAGGAACGCCACTGGAGACTGGCAGTGCTTTGGAGCAAAATCCATTATCCAGCAAAAACACTGGATGCACTAGGTTTATGAACAGTCACCTGCAAAGATCCACTCACACCAGTAGGAGAGTGGTTTCTTGGATGGATCTGCAAGGCTGATCCTCCAAGATGCTACCTAGTGGCTTCATATTGACCTCAATAGTAAAAACACTCAAATATTTGAACACTGGGAGGGACAATGTAGCATTTTAAACAACTGCTTTTCTCCGAAAGTATTTGATCTGTGAGAGGTAAAATCAGCATTTAATTGGAACATATGTCTGAGGCAGGCATGATAAAGAAACTATGCAATGCATATATTTTAATATTAAATAAATCAATATGATAATTTGGGATCAGGTGGGATTCTGCAGCTGGAAGAAAAGAACAAAGGGAGGCCATCAGTTATACTTTTAATAAATCAGTTTGTTAATTAGGGATCAGGTGGGATTTTCCAGCATGAGACAGAGGACAAAGAAAGCTCATTAGCTGTGTTTTAAATTGATTGATGTTTTAGTTGGTGTGGGATTCTCCTGGAAATAAATGCAGAATGGAAAACATACCAAACCCTATCACTGGAAAACATGCCTGCTAAGAAATAATAAAATTTCCCTACTTATTTAGGGCATCTATATTTTCTAGGCACTCCATAGCAGAACACAAGTGCGGTCAGGCTGGAACTTCTGAAAGGTTCAAGGAAACAAAGACAGAAGGCCTGTAGTGTATTGAAGGAAATAAAGAGGAAAGGTCATTTCAGATTTGTGGGACTCACCACAGCTAGGAAATCGATTTCAAAACATTGCAGTGTTCAGAACCACCAGACATGTTTGAAGATCTGGGTCCTTGTCCTTTACCTGAGCCTGCCACAGGAAGGTGTCAGCTACAAAGTGTGATGAGTTCTGCCAGGTTCTCTGCAGCAATAAAGTTCACTGGGCACTCAGCTCATTTCCCCTGTGGCATATCCAGACGTGGACAGCATTGTGTTGGTGCAGCATCTGAAAGCAAAACATTATCCAAGAAAGGGAGGCAGGAAGGAAGGGAGAAAAGAAGGTTTAAAAGGATGGCATTCAAATGACCAATTGGATAACATTAAGCCTACTTACTCTTTGATGCTGCAACGGAGGAGAGGAAATCAAAGCCATCAGGATATATTAAGGAATGCCAAACACTACAGGAAGCAAAAGGTTTCATCATAATCAGTGTCCACTTGTTCCCTCCTGTGCTGCGCATTTAAAAGGAGCTTTAGAGGCAGTTTTACTGCTGCAGCTTTTCTTCTTATCTTGTTTCAGCTCTGCCCTCCCTGAACTGCACACAGGCAGTGCTGCTTACTGCTAATGGAAAATAACACGTCCTGCGAGGTCTGTGGTTTCCTGAGGATGCATCTTCTCTTGCTGCCTGCACAACAAGATGCACGTGAGAATTACCTCCGAGGAAGGCAATGGCTCATCTGTGTCACTGCCCATAGCTCAAAGGAGTGCAGGACTGGCTGCACATTTAAAAACCATCTCATTTCAAAGACCATAAGATCAAAAGTTCAGATTTTTTCGGGAATTGCCAAAGTGCTGCTCAGTGCCCCAGCAGGCTCCTCATCTGTGCTAGCCAGGAGCCGTGAGCAGCTTAACTCATGGTGCTGTTTCAACAGACATATAAAACCAGAGAACCAGCCAGCTGCAGCAAGACATAATAAAGATATTGAGTTTACTTACAATCATCAAAAATTTTCTCAAAGGATCTTCAGTTTATTTTCTCACCTCAGTGTAAGGCTGAGCTTTAACAAAATGGCTGCCAAAGGGGTGACTTAGCCCACAGCTTAGAGGGGCTGTTGTGATGGATAGTGGATACTATTTCCACAGAGAAACAGGGCCTCGAGTTTTAATCAGCCATGTAAACTAATAGAATCTTGCTCAAAATATTTTTGGCCCTTCTTTTGTGAGCAGATTCTCCACAGTAAGTAGAAAAACACATCCTATACATGACTTACAATGCTACTCTTCTTGTAAGAGGAGAGTCATGCTGAGTCCAAGCACAGCCGCATCTTCGGAGGTTCAAAAGCCAGCAGCCAGATTGAGGCTCTGCTGAAACCTGACCTATAAGACAAAGGGCAGTTTTATTTTCCAGATTTTTCAATAAAAACTTCAAGGTTATTTTAAGTCTCAAGAATGCAAATAAAGAGATGAAGATTAATATCTCAAGACTTTTTCTCAAAGCACTAACTTAAAGAGCACTTCATTTCTTCAACTGAAGATCCCAAATCTGTTTCCCAATAATTTTTTTTTAAGAAAAAAAATTGGGACTTATTTAAAAGTCATTTTCTGTACATAATCTTACAAAAACAAAACAAAAAAAAAAGAAAAAAAGAGGAAAAGTGGTGTCATTGCCATCAAGATAAGGCCAGTTTCTTGAAAGTTCTGACCAAGATTTAACAAACGTGAGCAGTCCTGTAGTTCCTACTCAGCCACATTATAGCTTGCTCTCCTCCTTCAGGGGAAGTACTACATCCCTGGAAATGGCAAACAGAGTTGCAATTCACAAGAACATCAGTCAGCGAGACACTCAAGTACATACTTGAGTGCTATTAGCATAATTGGGACACGAGTATATGATTGAAGCTAAGTATGATTAAAGTTAAATTTCTTGAAGATAAATGGATGAATGCAGACATTTAGGTAATTTTGAGCAATAAGGACAGCAAGTTTAAGCAATTTGTCCAAATTTGTGAGTGATTTTTACAGGAAACCACCATTTCTAATCTTACAAGTCCCAATGTCAACCCCATAAATGCCTAAAAACTTGTTATACCACTCATGTCAGCCTTAACACTGCCTATTTTCTGCATATTCCCATGATAGCTTTGGAAACCTCATCAAGGAAACAGGGCTCCTTAGGCTCAACTTGAGGAGAGGACTGGGCTGAATGAGCCGAAAACTTCATGACTAAGGAGTTTGTCAAGGCAATTTCTGGACACTGGCAAGCTGAGACACCAAAGGTGTGTGCCTGGCTCTTCTATAAAGTCAGGGGAGAGTCAGGGGTTGAGCCTTTGTGCCACTTGTCCTGCGTACACAGAATCCAATGCTGGCTGTAGGCAGCCAGGATCTCCCACTACAACAACCAAACTCCCAGAGAAGAGCCCAACCCACCATGGTCCTGTTCATTAAGTCACAATAACTTCTTCCTCTTCTTTGCAGTCTGTGATTAGAATTTGAAAATCAAAGTCATTAACATCCAAAATGCTAAAATGACAGATACTCTGTGAGCAAACAATGGGTCTCACTCCCTTCAGAATCCACCAGAGACAAACACAGCCTGGCCTCCAGCCCAGCTTTATCCGAGTCTTCCACTTGATATCCACGTTGGTGATGTGAAGCTCTGCTGGATGGCTTCAAATTTGCCTCCAGACTGTTGCTAATTGTTCTCCTTTATTCCTTCTGCAGAGCTAGCAGAGACACACCGGCAGTGTGCTGGCAGTAGAAGCTGCCACTTTGGGAAGAGTTCTGATTAAAATATACATTGCTTTGATCAGTGGCTTCCCTGTAGTGCAAGATAAACACCATCAGCAGTTTTGATTGATGTTCATTCCTGAGGCACATGCTGTGAAGTTACTGCACTACGTTAAGCAAAAGTTTAAAAGAAAATTATTGTAGCCAGCTAGGACTTGGAATTATCCTGAGACTAGAAATCTTAGAATCTAAACCAAAGCAAACCAGCAGTGCCTTCCCTTCTCTGTCAAGTAGGGTGTTCCACAATGGCAAGTCTAAGAGATTAGGGCTGGGATTTTTATAGCTGGACATTCATGTCAGAGGTATGTTTCATAACTAATTTAATGCTTTATGTCTTTTCATTCAGCACCAGAAATCTTACAGATTTACACCTCCCTTTGGATGGTGAAGCATGTTTGAATCTTCCAGCTGGAGCCTGGAAGAGCTCTGAAGGTTGCAATGGTCTTTATGTCAAGATATTAAATGCTACTTTTCCCTCTTTTTTCCCTTTTTCTTTTTCCTCTTGCCTTTTTTCTTGTGAAGCCAAAGTGGTGTCTATTACAGGAAACTAATACTAGCACATACAGCCTTCATGGAAATTGTTGGATTTTTTTTCTGTATTACAGCTTTGTACGCAAAATTTAAGTTTTGGAATTTGTTTAAAATTTTCTACTGCTCGAGGCCTACATTTCTAGGGAAGAGAATGCAAAAAAGTTACATGATTAAATATAGCAAGAGAATGGAGAGTAGCTTAATGATGCCACTTAGAAGCTCATAAAAGAAACACAGGCATCAAAGGAAAACATAGGGATGTACTCTGGTTTGTAAAATGGAACTGCTCATGACATTTTATTATTTCCTAGGAGAAGGGCAATTTCTATGCTCGGAGTAGAAATCAGCCCATCTTTCCTTTTGCCATCCCTTACTGGGCGAGATCCTCAGTAAATACAAAAAGATTGAGCATCCCCAAAGCCAACGAAGCTGCCCCAAATGAGATCCAGGTGATGGACGCTTCCACTCCCTGCTAAAGCGGGGGCAGTGGGTAGGGGCTGCTGTCGAGCATGGCCCAGTGGCACCAACACCTCTGTGCACTCCTGCTCTGTCCATTCAAGGGCCTTTTGCAATAAACATGCCATAAAACTGTTTTACAAGCCAGCTCTCACTCTGCTCTCCAGCTTTTTCTCATTAAGGACACTGCTGCTTCAAGGAAGTTGAAAGTGCAGCACATTTCACATCTGCATTCCTTGACGTGTTTTGAAATTATTTTAAAACAATTGGGAGAGGAGGACCAGGTCTGGGGGAGGGGGGGGCAGGGGGCTGAGTGGTTCAAAGAGAAAGTAGATCAGCGTGCAAGCCCCAAATTACATAACTAGCCCCACCAAGGAAATAAATTAGTTTCCCAATGGCTTATTTATATAACCCTTTAATTATAGCCAACTGTATCACCAGTATTATACCATGGGAAAATGTAAAACTGTTAAGCAACCTGCCACTCCACCCTCCCCAGACCGACAGCACAATCATTAAGCAACAGCTACATGCTGGGACATCACCTTCTCTTTTGTCTTTCAGAGGTATAGTTCAATAATGTGGCTATGAAAATGTGACCTCAAACCCAACTCCTTTTCTGGGGCTTTTGTGTGCTCCTAAACTCTACCTCTCTTCTGGGTCATAAAAAGGGGACAGCATTTGACCTGATTGCAGCACAAAAAGGGATATTGTTCAAAATTTGCTATTTTCCCACTCTGCCCCTGAGTCATAATCAGCCTGAGTCCTGTTAACTGCGGGTGCTGCCCAGCCTGTACTGGCTCCTCAAATGTGGTGAGTTTAGGTGGCTCTGTTGACTTCAATGAAAGCATTTCTAACTGTTCCGAATTCTGCAGGCACCAGCTGAGCCCCTGGCTTCTGCCCTACAAAGGGCCAGTGTGTTAAAGCACCTCTCCGCAGCTCTCAGGGCCCCATGAACGCCACCCATTAGGAGTCATCAGAGCTGCCCATGGTGCCAAACAGCATCTCAGCAGTCACAGGGAAGATTTTTCAGGTAAGAAATCACAGAAGTTTCTGAAACTGAAATATTCCAAGCTGCTGTTTCAGTCCACGTTCAGTCCACCAGACGAAACTATTTCACAGCTGTCTGTGGATGGGGACAATGCTCTCCTTTCAACTATGGGGCTGCAAGAAGGGTTTTGTTATAAAGGGTGGAAATCCTTCCTAATGTTTTTATGTTTGGATTGTCTTTCAGTACTTGCATTAGTGGAATCTTTCAGGTACCATGATCTTTTCAGGGAAGGGGTAAGCCTTGGTGGCTTAGCAGCACTGTAATATGAGCGGCTTTATTTTGGGACAAAGATAACTCATCTTAACGCTAGATTTACCTACAGAGATGCATATTAATGCCCTATATATGACCAAATTAGAACAGATTAGCAGGGAGGCTTTGGAACCTCCATCAATCAGACTCTATCCATCAAGCTGCTTATCTTAAAGACGGGCATCATTCCCACCATGTGTCAATAGGTTCAGTGCAAGGGCTGTGCCAGGTGTTTTGGGAAGGCCTTTGATTAGGAGAGTCTTTCCAGGCTCTATACTCAAGAATATCTCAAGGATACTCTGTTCAAAGTTCAAAAAGAGCTAAACAGAAAGCACATGCAGGAATTACCCACAAGAAAAATCCTCAATTAACTCACTAAATAATCCTTTCTTTGTACTTATATTTAATTTAAAGATGGCATGAAGTGAGGTTTAGCAAACCACTCCTGCACAGAGAGGTGAATCAATGCTCTAATTCTATCTTCTCCACCCTTTGAGGCAGCATTTCACCGGCCATGTCTGTGACGCCTGACGATGGCCTTTAGACTGAGTTTTGTCTTAAAAACAGATCAAAAGAAAATCTGCCATGTCCTTCAAAAGGCAGGCCCTCTCCTCCCGTTTCTCACAGAGCTGCAACAATGATACAAGGCTTAGAGTAAGGAACATCTTCTCTAATTCTGTATAAATGTTTTGGCTCACAATCTCTGCTTTCCAGATGGGAAGAGCAGGTTACCCAGTTCAAGAGAGCTTAATTATTTCAATCTCAGTTCTGAGCTAAGCGTGGGGAAAAATGAGAATTTCAAGAAAAGTGGAGGTTTTGTATTATGCAGAAACTAAAATATTGAATCTCAGGATAGCTGCTGATGTACCAGAGGCATTTTATCTCATGGTTTTATTATGACTGAAGAGAGATAAAAGATTAATTTAAAACCTTAGCTATAGCTGCAATAAATAAATAAATACATTTCCAGACCTCACGGTGGTAGAATAATGCCATCAAATGTGAGCAGGGTGTATCTACCCCAAAAGCCTGAAAACAGGAAAAAATAACAAGACAACAGCATTCTTGACCAGCATTCTGTAATTCTGTGATTTATCATCCAGACCTAATTAAGGCTTGCAACAATGAGAACTATCTGGACCCATACACCTCTTGCTGACATTTCAGATGCTATCCTTACACAGAACACAATAACTGTGTTGAGATGTAGAGGATAAGATTGGTCTGGAGGAAGCACAAACTGGTTGAAATCCAAAACCCAAATTCCTGAATCTTTACAAAAGTTTAGTTAATACACGTTTATATATTTTTCTCACAAAATATCCTTTCCTGATTTTGGCTGGAGATAGGACAGTAGTTTGACAAAGAGTATTTCCATGTTGTGTTTAGCTCAGCAAAAGCCAAGACCTACAAGAAATCTCTAGGGAAAACAGCCTTTTCTCCTTTCACTGGTTGGTTGTCAATCTTCTCCGGGGTTCCCTGATGATTCTGCATGGACTTAGCAACATAAAATTTTTCACTGTACTTCAAAGCCTTATTTTAAAACAAATGTTCTCATTCAGAAATGCAAGATTGGAAAGCTGAGGCTCTCCAAGCCTTCCAGGTAAGTCTAGGCTCAGCTGGATGGAGCTCTGCAGCCCTGTGAGCTGGTCTTTAATGGGAACATCCTACTGGAGAGCCCTGGTCTGCATTAGCATTTATTTCTGCACTGTGACTCAGTTGCCTCACTGCATCTTGCAATAGCCAGAACTGAGTGGGAGCTGTGAGTGGACAATTGGCAGGCAGATAGGGCTTCTAATAATCTGCTCTTCTTTTGGGAAATGTAAGGAAAAATATCAGGTAGCAAAAAAAAAAAAAAAAATCTATCAGAAGACCTGGAGAGACATTATCACCTGGAAAACAAGGGAATGGTCTGGAACTGATTTCTGTTCTCCCTAATATTTCTCAGCAGAACAAAACATCTGTGAGCTGCATTGCTGTAGACAGCTGGTTCTGGAGAAAGGCTGGAATTCACCCCACCAAGACATAACCTTCTTCAGTGGGAATAATACCATCACAAAATACATCAAACCAGAATGGTTCGTGCAACTGTTTGCAGTTCAGGAAATCAATGTGCTGCACTGCTATTTGTAACCAATATAATTTTATCTCCACTCTGTGCCCACTTTCTGGTAATGCAGCATAGTCATGTTGCTGACAGTGTGTGCAAATGGGGATTTATGGTCCTCTGTGCTATGGCTAATGAAGTTAACAGGGAAAAAGAAAACCAAAACCAAATTCTGTATTATAATTATTTGGGTTATGCAGCTGCACAAATGATGCATGGAAAAAAAAAAGCCCTGAACTATTTTAACAACAAAAAAAAATGGAATCATGTTCACTGAAAAGTATACAGTTAAATTCTGCGAGAAAAGTATTTTCAGTGGAGGAAAGCCAAAATTAAATCTCTGTGGGCAAAATTTACCAATAAATAGATTTTTTTTTTTAATTTACAGTGAAAACTTTGATGTTTTCAGTTACCTCATGAAAAATTTAAAAAAAATAGTAATGAAGGAGCACAGGCTCTTTCCTGTGAACACCCATCTTCAGCTGAGAGGTCCATTTCCTGATCATAGCAACTGTCAACAAATGATTTTGAGCAGCCTAGGACACTTTGGCACCATGGGTATAGATGAGATGAGGCACCGCTGGCAGCTCCTATTCCCTGTGTGGGTTCTTTTCGTAGCTCAGACTCCAAAGGGAGAGCCCATCAGGAGCTACCTGGAAGCCAGTGGGACGGGTAATTACATCTGACGAGGCTGTCCTTGGTGTAGCACCTGCTAAAGTACTGAAGTTTGTTTTTTTCCCCTGAATCCTCACTGATCCCATAGCAGAAGTGTTTACACTGACAGCCCCTTCCTACCAGCTGAGGATCTGGCCTTTTTTCAGCCTCCCTGACTTATTTTTTGGCATGTCCCTGCAAGCGGGTTGGGAGCGTGCCAGGGCGGGGGTGAATGGAACAGCATTCCTGGGCTCTTAGTAGTGTTGACCATTGTCTTGATGTGAATGCATAAAAACCTTCAAAGGCAGAAAGGTGACTCCCTGTCATGTGCAACGCTCCTTGGAGTCCTTTCAAGGCACAGATGATCAGCATAGTCTGTCCCTGAACTCAGGACACGCCGCTGTCTCCCGTGAACGGGTGACCGGGATTATTGTGGTGAATAGTAACAGTAGATGAGGTGCTATCTTCCCCTTTAAATTGAACCATTCAATTTGTCTTGAATGGCTGAGTATTCCCTGCTGGCATCCGGGACTTGGATTTCAGCGCTGGGAATAGAGTGAATAGGATCAATGATGAAGCTGAAGTACAAAAACAAGGAGCAAAAAAGGGCAAAGGACTAAAACCGATAGAGACAAGCAATTACAAGGTGTATTAATGTACACTGGACTAGGCTGGAAAGAGGGAAGAACTTATTGTTATTCTGGGGGATTTTTTTCCACGGAAGATAAAGGGGTTGGGAAGTGAATATTTGTTATTCGGGCAAAGCCGTGGCTGCAAAGAATAAAGAGACTTTTTAGAACACGGCAGCTGCCTCTGAGCCCAGAGCGTGGTACTTGATACTCCAATCTCCCCTCCTAGGGCTTTTGGGCCAGCTTTTGAGAGCTGCAAGGAAGGCATTCAGAGGGGAAACAATGACAAATGTCAAGAAGGAGAGAGGAAACCTGGAGTTTAAAAGACTATTGAGTGACAGGTAGGTTAGATCAAAGGCAGACATTTACCAGGTACTTATAATTGCAATGCTAATCAGGTTAATCATAGAAAGCAGAGCCCAAGGGCAGATGCCCAGTCAGTCTTAAAGCACACACAAATATATATTTAACACACACATACACATAAAAAGCACACATATGTATGTGCTGTCAAAAGGTATTCAATCAGTCACTGCCACACATTCTCGATTTTTGCTGGGATTTAAAGGAAAAGAAGCTCTCTGCAGGCAGAGCATCTGAATGCCTTTTTGCTGCTAGAGCCAGTGAGACGTTTTGGAAAGAACACACAAGATGGGGCTCATGTATAAATCACTGGGAAAAAACAGTCAGAATTTGTTTCTTCATAAAAAGGAAACAAATGCCCCAAAATCTGCCCTGCAAGACTGTCTTTGTTTTCATGGCTTTTAACACAGAGAAAGGAGAATCCTTACTAAAGGATTTTTGAACACAATTTCTTATCTTGCTAATTTGGAGGGCTGGATTTTCCAGGACCTCAGTACCAGTTACACAACCAAATAAGCATCAGCTTTTCTAAAGGCTGCACGATTTTGCAAACATGGGCTCAACTTTGAGCATTTTGCTTACCAGCCCTTTTCAATCTTATCTCTCTCACCAACATGCTCTCTCTTGTTATCATTCTTCCACCCATTCCTTTCCTATGCCACACACAGATTTCAAAAAACAAAACAAAACCATTTCTTATGGGAGTCTCTCCACACTCATTTTAAGCGAAGGCCGTTTTTGTTCACCCTCTGTGCTGTGCAGCAGTCCCAGCTGGGTACTGCAGCAAGTACAGCTACAGCAAGAATTAACCATGTCTAGAATGATTCCTAATACCACAGCTATGTCTGATTTTACCCGCAAAACCAGTCCAATGTCCCGCACTCCCAGACCTAGAAAAGGAAATGTTACATACAACAAACTACCACCCAAAAAGTATTAATGAGAGAGCATAGCAACACTGACTAATTGTGTACACATCCAAACCTCTTCTCCCAAAGACTGCCAGTGAGAGAACTTTTTGTCCATAAATCAATAACATAAGCACTAAATCTTACTACACGTCTGGACTAATTCCTGAAATTATAGGATCTCTGTCAAGACTTTTAGGAACATGTACTACAAATAAAGGCAACTTTTGAAAATTATACTAATTATCTGGGAGGCAGCAGGTCTACAAGAAAAGATGGTTCTGGTCATGGGCTATAAACTCCCTAGCCAGCCACCATCAGAAAGCAGTTTTCTCCATATATAGCCACTATATTCATACTTTAATAACACGAATTTTGCTTCTTTTATGCTTGGTCCTGTAGAGATATTATATACCCACCTCGTGGGCACAGGATGCTTTTGCTGACAGTGAATTTGTTGCATCCCCACAGCCAAGAGCAGAGATTAGATCCTGGGCTCTGACTTCCCAGCCTCCATCCTGCCCATGGGGTTGGAGATCCTGGAAGGGCAGCCCAGCACAGAGCAGGAGAAGGACGGGGTTAGGTCACAGCCTGAGGGGTGCCCCAGAGGCCGCGTGAGCAGGAGCACATGTGCCAGCACAGATGTACTGGGCAAGTCCAAACAGCCTCTGCAGAAATGCTCGTTGTGATACTTCCTTTTGCAGAACTGGAAAGAAGGGGAATGATGGGGGAAGGACAGAGAAAGACACACACCTGTACACAAACCAAAATTAATTTCTGGTGTTTACTGTGAAATCACAGCAAGGGTCTTGTGGGTTCCCTTATTGCCTCGTGCCAAGGACAAGCGAAGGTACCATCTCCTATCTATCATTTTCATGCACCATTTTTCACAGGGGGTTCATCAAGAACACAGATCAGATAATGCAAATACCAAAACCTGAGTATAAGGGTCTGTTTCAAAATCTTTTTCAAATTAATGCAGCGGTGTTTCTACGTGTCTTTGCTAAGTGAAGACCTGTGTCATCATTACATTGCAAATGAAACAGGACTTTAAAAGGTTAAAAATGGGCCAAAAACCATAATATGACAGTTTTTCACCTGGAACAAGATTAGGTTAACATTCAGAGGTTCAGGTCTAAGATGAAAGTTTGGGTCTGTCAGCAAATCATCCCATGAACAACTGAGCCAACATTCAGCCCCAACAGCTTAAAGACTATAAATTCATTTGGAGCCAGTCTGGCCCTGCAAGGGTTCTGACATTTTCAACAGCATCCAAAAAGTAAGCAAAAAGAGGCCCCTGGATTTAAAAAAAAAAAAAAAAATTATTATTATTATTATTATTATTATTATCCCACTGTGGGTTCTAAACAAGTTCAAATCTGGGCAGACAGGCTGAAACAAAACCACCCTTCATTTTGGGAGTAGGGAAGATACGAAACTCCAGTTTGGCCCTGTCACTACTTTAGTGATATCTTCTGAAAATTAATTAAGAATTACAGCAAACTCTTACCTTCTCCCAGCAAACAAAAATACTGCTTGGCTTATTTTGCAGTAGCTGAAAAGTTAAAGTCTTTTTAGATAATGAACAGGTTCAATTACAAAAGCTCAACACTACTTTGCCATCTGCTGATCTGCTGGATCACAGAATCTTCCATGTGCAAATTTATTCTCTTCTAATGTACCACCCTGGATATTCTGGGGTGAAGATCCTGCTTCTGCCAGGACATCAAAGTGTCCTTGAAAAATCAGTGTTCCCTGACCATTTGAATTTCCTTTCACATAATTGTCAAGACTTCTCCCTTCAAGTTATTTTGACTTTTAGTCACTCTTCTGGTCATTTTCAAGTATTTTTGCTAATAAGAGACTGAGAATGTGGCTTATTATCTCCTCTCCTTTATTTTACATCGCTTCTGGAAAGGAAGAAAGTTTTTCTGGCTTGAGGCTGCTGAGAGGATGGAAAAAAATCTGGAGCTGAGTAGATTTTGCAATTTTGTTTCCCATCTCAACCACAAGGTAGAATACATATATGCTTCTGCATCACCTTCCTGAACATAGTTCCATGTATTATTCTGCTAGAAGGTTGCCTAACTTCCAAATTTCTATGTATTAGCCCCTGCTCAGTTTTTGGGAGATGAAGGGTCACTGAAGCCTCAAGCAATAACTGATATCAACTCCCTTTTGTTTCTGTTTTTATATGGCATGGTTATAACCACTGGGCAGAGAACCAAAACTTCCTGATAAAGAGGACTGGAGGGAAAATTTTCTCTGTGCTTGAGTGCACAGGTCAGTCCTTCAAAGAGGTGACACCTCACAAACCTGGTGTAACAGGAACACAGGGAAGGAAGGCAAATCTGGGCGCTTCTCTTCTTCCCCCAGTTCCCTCTGCCTTGGAGTTTAATGTCACCATTGGCCTTATGGCACCTCCTGAAGTCACAAACATCGGCCTTATGGCACCTCCTGAAGTCACAGCCAGTCGTGATTACAGCCTACATCCCCCTGCTCATGATCTCTCACTTCTGCTCATCCAAACAAACAAAACTGATTGTGGAACTTCAAATAAAAGAACTGAGTTCCCAACCTCTACAAGCTTCCTGTGCATGAGCAGGCTCCTCCAGGCTGAAAAGTGAGTTGCTGAAGAGACACAGAACTCTTGTTCCCCCCGTGTGCTGTTATTGCCACATCTGCGTGTTTGTTACTGCCTCAGCAGCTGTCCCCTCACTGCACGGATGGAAATGAGGTGGCCCAATGGGCAGGATGCTAATCAGCCTTTCTATTCAGCTGTGCCTCTGTGAACTCTGCAGAGCCCTGCAGCTCAAAGGCATGACTGCATATCAGACAGACATCCCTGATCCAGCTTACTTAGAGGTGGCCATGCCACTGTGGCTCGCTGTCGGTAGGTTAGTGGCACTTGGCCGAAAAACCCTGCAGCTCCCGGTGAACCTCTCCCCAAATCTCGGTTCCTGTGTCACCACACCCAAGAGAGGCAATTTAAAGATGGTGCAGGTGTGGTAATGCCTGCCAAGCTCTTGACTGCAGTGCCAAGCATTGCCAATGCCCATCTGCTCTGACAGACTCAAAACTTGAAAATTCATGAGAGCTTAGCATGACTGAACAGTCTTTTAAGGGCTTTTGACAAAACAGAAGATCCAGATAGCGAGGAAAGAGGAAATTCCTTAATTCTAAGGTATTTCAAATCTGGAAGAAACTTCTGGTTTGCTATAAGGTCAAGACTGTCCCATTTTATAAGCCAAACAAATTCTCAACCCTGTGTGTTACCAAGAGGGGATATTTCACTCAGCCTTGGCTTATCTTGCTCTACCTTCCTCATAACCATCATCAGCACCACTACAGCTGAATGTTGTTTCAGCAGGAACTGTGGGAGACAAGTGTAAGAGCTGGAGTGATCAGGAATAGAGGGAGTGAGAAAGGGAGGAAAAGAAAGAGGAGGAGGAGGGGGATAAACACGTGGGTAGTGGGAATCTGGAGAGCAAGAAGTAGAAATTCAGGGTGAGCTGTAGCTGTGAAAGAGGCTGAAAACCCAGCTGGAGAGATGCCATCTGCTTGAAGGCCACCAAACCTTCGAGAATTCAGTTCTCTGAACCAGTGGCAAACACCAACTGACTGATTTAATTAATTTTTCTGTCATTAGTATGCATCAGCAAGGAACAAGGAACACACACTCCATCATGTGATAGATTCCTGTCGTGTCCATGCTATGCACAAACATAAAGCTGTTGGCTCCCTGAGAGGTAGGACACAGAAGTCCCATACTACCCACAGGGCTTTGAAAAGTGGGAAAGAGAAACCTATTTTTTATTTGATTCCTGCTTTTTGTTTATTTGCTTTTCGTTCTTTCCCAGGCACTTTCTTCCTTCTAGGTCAGCCAGTTTAAATTGGAGCCTGTAGCAAGAGATCCATTTCTCACCAAACAAACTTCTCTACAGGAAAGTTCATGTCTTTAAAATATATTTTTGAGCAAATTTTCCCTCTCCTCCCCCTGTCTGAATTTGGTTGTTTTATTTGTCAGCTGATAATATGGACAAAATTGTGTCTCTCCCCTACACGGGAAAATCAGTAAAAGAGCTTCTCAGAAGGGGCTGGAGCAGCTTGGGAATATGTCTACCTTGGCAGGAAACTTCCAGTTCCTTCACTTTTTGAGGCTTAATAAATTCCTGCTCTCTTCAGTAATAATAAAATAAAATCAGTCTCCTGGGGAAGAATCCACTCCAACAGACTGTACTATTTCAGTCATTCTGAGCTTTCATTGGTGGGAGGTATAAAAAAATGGGATGATAAACTCTTCCCAAAAAAAGATAAAAATAAACTCATCCTAAAAATGGGCTTCATCCTTCTCCTCAGTCCTTGTATGGAGTTTCTGTAATGGATGATTAGTGTGTGGATGGGAAGCTGTGCTCAGTTAAGAGCCCTGAGTGTCCTCAGGGCTCTCCAAGTACCAAAGGTAGAAATTTGAACTGACTACAGTATTCCAGGATTATAGGAGGTGGACATTGGATTTATACCCTCCAAGGATTCTTCATGGTACTTTTTAAACACCTTGTGGTTCCTCTGCCACATCTATTTTGCACACATTTCTGTAGGAAACCCAGGATCATGTCTCTGCTCTTCCCATATCCCACCGCCCCAGTGAGTTTGGAAGGAAATGGAAGGAGGGTGTTACACTCTGCACAGACCAAAGATGATTTTGTGTCTAAAAGTCCACATTGTTCCCAACTTTCATGAGTGAAAAACCTCCAACAGTTGGAAAAAATCCATAGGTTTTTCATCACAGAAACCCTGACATTTCATAAAGGTCTCTATACTTGCAGTGTTGTTGAAGCATTTTATGGAATAAGCAATTATTGTTGCTGGGCAAGAAACTGATTCTCTTTACTCATTGACAAATTATGATGAGTTTATCTGAAATACAAACACAGAGTAACTATTTTGAGACAATTAAAAAAAAAAAAAAAGAAAAAAGGCAGGAAAAAAGTTCCGTTCATAACAAATGAAATGTTACAGTCAACCTGACATGGAATACTGCATTTTAGGGATAGCATTTCACAAAGACATTTCAAAATCCAGTTGAAAGAACTGTGTGCAATTTTCCTGGAAAAAAAAATTCACTTATGTATATATTAGTAAGGCTTAGGTAAATATATCAGTAACTCCTTGTATTTAAATGGGGAAAACATGCAGAAAGGGCATGTTACCTTTTCAGGAGTGGAGGGCATGGGCAATGCACCTCCTGTTCAGCTGCAGCATCTTGTACAACCCCACTCCCACCAGGCACAGGAGACATCCAGGACATTAAAAATGCAGCTTGGGAGCTACGCTAAATATGAACCTAAGCTGCAAAACTGGAAGTATTGCCTTGGAAAGTAAGAGGAGGACTAAAGTTTACAAACCAGACAATTTCCCCTCTCCTGAATTCCAGTGCATGAATTTCTGTGAATCAAAATTTGAATTCCACAGTCAAAGGTTAGAAGAACTGGAGGATATTGAAGAGCACTACTTAATGTCAGTTTGGCCATTAAACTTCCTAAATATTGCATATTTGTGTATGAACAACCGGTATGTTTAAAAATAATGGGATAAATGCTGAGAAGGAGTACAGCTGCCTTAGTAGGTGAAGTCAATATTATGAGCATGTCAGTAATGAAAGACTGAGGCTAGTGCTCTTAACAATTGTTTCAAATCCAGACAAAATCCTAAAATAATAAAGGAAGCACCAATCTCCACCATAAACACATTTATTATTTCCACATGGTGTTTGTGTGTGTTTGTACAGTATAGGCAACCGAGCGCTCCTTCACAAATTGGAAATGTTTCACGTTCCATAGACACAATTGCTCACATAAGAGGCCTCAAGGTTTGTTTTCTGACACACTGGAGAATCCAGGAGCCTTGAGGAATTCAGTGTGATCTGTTTAGCAGTCCCTCCTTGGAGCAGGGTGACTGGTGCAGGATGTTTGTGCCAATGTCCCTGAGCCAAAGCCCACTGCGGGCTGTGGGGCCAGGGCCCTGCAGGACTACAGGAACATCCCTGCTCCCATCCATGGCCATCAACACCTCCAGGAGGGCTCTGGGGAATGCTGGCACAACTGAGAGCTTCAGCTGACCAGAACACAGGGCAACCAACGTGTGAAAGCTGCTGGTACTGGTCAATGGGATCCAAAAAGGCTGCTGAAGCCCAGGAGTTGAATTCTAATGCCTAATGAAAGAACTCACATCCAGGTTTTAGGTGCTTTTAGGTAATAGCACCTCATTGGTTTTACTTCAGCTTGAGCTCCCTAAATCTCATTAATGATCCAGACAGCACTACAGGTAAAAGTATGGATCAACCCACACCATTAACCTGGGATAATGAATGGTTCATTGGTTCATTGGTGGGCAGTGCTGCTTTTGGTGATGAAAGACCTAGCTTTTGTTTACAATGAGATGCCTTCACGATGGCCAAGGGATGTTCTTTTATGCTCATGCGTATTGCAGCCTCTTGTATCCTTGGATCTGCCTTAGCTACACGGCCCCCCATCCCTGGATTTGCCATAAATAATCTACTCAGCTAAATGCTTTCGAATCAGATGCCACACAAAAAGGGCAGTGTAAGAGCAACAAGTGTTTTTAAAGTAGATATTTAACCTCAGTCTCAGGAGCAGCAAAGAGCTGTGTGTTGCCATCCCTTCAGACCCTGAAGACAGAATGCACCAGCAAGATGTTCTTTTAACTTCTGAAGCCAAATAAAATATTTTTTTGGCTATGAAGTTTAGCCTAACAAATTTCTAAACTCTTAACAGTTCTAAATATTTTCTGATACAGTGCTTTCTATGTGCGTGTGCAGAGCTGTGAATGCAAATTAACCAACCATCTTCCTGAATGTGTAAATGAGCAAAGCAGCTTTGGAGGATTCTCCTGTAACCCTTTTCTCCACCTGCCTCTGGATCCTTTCTCCTTTGCTACCTGAACATCCCTCTAGGGCAGAACCTTGCAAATGCCAGTTACTCTTGAGGGAAGAAGGTTTTAATGGAACAGGAAATGAACCATTTAACTACAAGGTCTTAGCACATTTCTTTCAAACATTTAGCCTTCTATTTTAATTATTTAGTTTTGTTGTTTTTTTTTTTCCCCAATAACTAATCTTCCTAATTATTTTTATATTTGTTATTTTTGTCCTACCACTCACAGTACTCACTTTTAAGCACTTACTTAAATTTAAAACCAAGCAGTAAGGTATATTAGATTTTTATCTGATTTCAAAGATTGTTTTAACCCTTTTGTCACTGCTCTTGCTCTGCACCTGCTGATCTACCCACATATCACAACACTGGAACCAGTGGGGACTCAGGACAAGTGACTGATATGTTTAAAGCACCACAGCAGAAAAGAGCACCATTTTTTAGTGGGATTTATCCAAATACTGCCTTGCAACAGTAAAAAAAAATACTTCCATTAAGATAGCAATGAGATGCATGCTCTGAAATCACAAGCAAAGGCATCACTCCAGGGCTACTGGCTGTGGTCACACGAATCTCTCAATAATGTGCAGCTTCCATCAAAGTCTCTGTCACCACCTTTCTACATGACTCTGGAAAACTCTGTTCATATTCAATTTTTTTCCAAAAAGATTCAAGTAGAAAATTAATAGAAAATAAGACCTTTGATGACTATTTAGGTGTAACCTCTGCCTCAGCAACCCCCATACCTGACAGCTGGAAGATGCTACAAGGGACTATCACAGCAGTTTAAAACATTTTCCCAAAGAGTGTTTCCAGCATAACAGAGGAGACGTTTCACTTCCTGCTGGAAAGCTGTTTATTGTTTAGCCACATTGGACTTTGGAGGTAAAGAAACCTGAATTTCATTTGACATTAATCAGCATAACAGTGGCAACAGAAGGGCACAGTCAGACTGATACTGGTGGTGGTCTGACCCCGAGGGTGCAGACCTAGAACTTCAAAACACTGGTTGATCTGTCCTTGTGTCATTCAGACCTGATGACCACATTCCTTTAAGATATTCCTACACTGATCCTGATGCTTAAAATTATCAACTGCAGCTTAAAGCAGCCAAGGCAGCCCAGTAGAGAGTTCTCAATTCTGACATATTTATCTCCAAAAGTATCTTAATCCGAAACCAGTCTCTGAAATCGAGAGATGTGCCTTCCCTAGAAGCAGCAAGGGTTTCCCAAAGTTTGTTCAAGAGTTTAACCTAGTCTTACTGAAACCTCCAGGAATTTTCCATGGATTTCACAGAACCACAGAGTTGTTAGTATTGGAAGGGACCTCTGGAGACCAAGACCAACTCCCCTGCCAACTCTGGGCCACCTAAAGCAGGTAACACAGGAATGTGTCCAGGTGGGTTTTGAATTGCCTACATTTGAAAAGGGTCAAGCCAAATATTTGAGGGGTGGCACAAGACAGGATGCAGTTTAGAAACCAGATGTCCAGGGAGGTGTGTGGAAACAGCTTGCATGCTTCACTGAGCAAACTCTTGCCTAGAATTTTCCCCACTTTGCAATAGAGCTGATAGGAATTTCTTCTGCCACTGCAGCTGCCCACGCAACAGACCTCTGACCATCAGAAATGGGTGCCAGGGATGAAGCTTGTGAGTGTCAGGGGTTGCTTCAAAATGTTTTAAAAAAATACAATTGTAAATCAAGTACTGTTTCCCTAAGATGTATTAGTGAGAGAGGCTGGTGGATATTACCACTGTACTGCCGGGGCATTGGCAGCTTGTAGAAAATAAAACTAGACAGATCTTCTTGGAAAAAGTCCCCTTTCTTGAACAAAGTCCTCTTGGCAGATTGGTATACCCTGAGACTTAGCACAGAGATGGAAATTCCCTTTTGTATTGGCCAAGATTTTGAGGAAAAAAAAGTCTTGATACTCAAGGAGGGAAAGTGTACACTCAGATTAGTACAGGTACAATTGTGTGTAAGAGCTGCCCTCAGAGACAGAAATTACATCACAGTCTTCCACCTTTGCAATTAACTTGAACCAAATTCCTGCTTCAAGATCTATTTTGCAGAAGTTGCCACTTGAGATAATTTGTGCAGTGGGTAAGTGCACGCAAGAATTATAAACAATGAGCAAAGCATGTGAAGAGACCCAAGTGCAGCCCTGGCGGGTTTGGCAGGTCCATCTCTGGGAATGTGTACTTGCACTGCGCATAAAGGAGCAGGGGTTGGGAGAATTGCTACAGTGTGTGGTGAGGTGCAAATATATGTGAGGTTTTACCAGCCTGACTGGAAAATCCTGGATGATAGGTGCAGTGGGCACATGTATGACTGCGGGAGTAGATGCACCTGAAGGGACAAGGACCAGTGAGGCTGTAAAATACAAGTATTGAGGTGCTGAGTTAATGCTGGATGATCAGATTTCATTACTAGGAGCTGGAGTGCTTGGACACTGCTGCTATAAAGGCGTGTTTGTATACAAGAGCAAGCCATGTTTCCAAATTTCTGCATTTTCAGCACAGTACATGCATTATTCTCGACTGTACCAATGGTATGAAGTTCAGAATAAAGTTAAGATTCACACTTATTCCAGTTGTATAGCAGATGCACACTCCACCTCTATTTTTATTCTTTGCTGCTTATGACTTGATTCTGTTGGTGTGAAATACAGTGCAGTGCTGGGGGGAGGGACAGGGGGGCAAACAAAGGACAGAACAGAGCCTGGATTTCCAAAGAAGAGAGAGGTTTTGGCGGCCACCTGACATAAGTACTTGCAGCTGACAGCAGCTCAGACATGAGGATCAGCACTGGCAGGGCGGCTCAGCAGCTTTGCATCACTTGGTAGGGCTGCAGTGTTCAAATGATCACCCAATTAGTGCCCCAGTGACAATGTGTGCAAATCCCACAGCCCCTGGCCAGAAGCCTCAGGCAGAGGACAATTAATGTGCCTGCTCAGTTCCAGCACAAAAGAAATACGAACTGTTTCTGACCTCTGCTCTTCCGTACTCCTGAGCCGTGAACAGCCAAACAACTTCTGCTGATAACAGTTTATTTTTCACTAAGCAGAGACTCTGCTTCCTGGGCAGCTCAGTGCTATACACAGTGCTAGGTAGAAATAAAAATTACAGAACTTAGTCCCTGCTGCAGGATGCTGCTTCTGTGGCAATCTGGGAATGATTACTTGACACTTTACAACTCATCACCATCATGCAGGGCATTTTTTTCCTCTGAAAGTGGCTTCCTCTGGACAGCACATGAAGAGCTGAGGGGTCAAAGCACTAGGCAAAGGTTTAGCACTCTCTGTGGGATTTTTATCAGTGGGTAACAGCAGCATCATGCATTTAGAGATGAGTAAACGTAACACAGAGCCTGGGTTCACACACACCACCAGGGACCTGCAGAGCCTCGTGAGGTGCCTGATTCATCTGTAATGGTGGAGAAGCAGAACAGGGGAGGTGCTGCTTTCCCTTTTTTCCGTACTCGCATTTAAATATTAGATGAGAAAGGATGACTAAATCCTTTTTAAAACAAGAACTAGTAAAAGTGCTGAAATAATCATCTGGGCCAGAATTGAGACATTCAGAGACCTACAGAAACCCTTTGCCATCTTTACTGCATCCATGAAGCATAACTCTAGCTTGCCAAAACCCTTACTGAAATTCCTTTCTTTGCAATATTCCCAAAATATCAGCATATTCATACTTATTTTAAGCAAGCACAGAAACCCGATTCCAGCAGTAAAATCGTAGAGTTTGTGAGTGTGGGTCAGAGTTAAGTTTGTTCTCACACAGAAACAGATTCTCACATGAAATTATGGAGCACAAATGTGGACAAAGGAGGCAGAAAGCACAGAACAGCTGAAGTCATTAATAAGGGTCAAGCCAGTGCTCTGGACTTTGGGAGCTCTCCTCACCAGCGAGGGCTACACAGCCTGAACTACGCCATGGATGATTTTATGATTATAATGGTAAAATAGCTGAGACCTCAGCCAGTTTAAAGCTTCCCTCCTTCAAGCTTTACATTCATAACATTTTAAGGACTGAAATGCTGAACTGGAATACACTGTGGCTGCTTTACAAGCCTAACATCAAAAAGTCTTGGCAGAGTCAGGGTCCACTCATTCCCACTGCCCTGTGGAGCTGCTAAGCTCCAGGGGGCTCCTGGACTCCTCGGCTGGACCACACAGCTCTTGCTGCTCGCTGTGCCTGCCAGGTTCCGAAGGCTCCCCTGTCTTGCAGGCATAACAAGAGCACCATTCCCTTCTGAAAGTCCAGGGTAACAACTTGCAACGAGGAAATTCTCACCCAAATAGCTGTACTGAGGCCTGCATTCCCTGGTTACTACTTTGATAGAGTTACGGCAGAGGTCATTTCACGTACACGGGGTCTCACTCTTTCCACAGCAGCAGCAGCAGCACTTGAAATTTGGTCCAAAGTGGTTAAAAGTGGTAACATCTTTGTGGTTTGGGGTGGAAAAAAGTCAGTTACTGTGTGTTTATGCACATCTATTTCTATGTGAATGCTGAAGTTCCCACTGAATTTCCTGAATGAAAAGAATGCCAAAGACTCAGGAAACACTACCTTTTTTTTGTATAAGAAAACTCCCGTAATTCAAAAAGTGCAGAGGAGATTATGGAGGCAAAAAAACGAGATTTTTTTTTTTTCTCCAACAGTTCATCAGTTTTGGAAGTAAATCTTACTGCTTTGAAAAAATGAGAAGGGAGAAAGGTGAGTTTGGATTGAAGAGTTTGTGGATGTAACTCTGGACACACGCCTCCATCCCAGATCTTCTGAGGAGTCTGTGGGAGATGGATATGCAGTGCTGACTGCCTGTCTCCTGTCTTAATTTGATTGAGCAGAGTGCTCACAAAGTGCTGACTGGAGCCTATTATTCAGTGCATCCAGCTCGCACCTGATTCTCAGTGAGATGTTACCCTGCTTTAACACAATGAACTATGGTTCTATTGCTCTCCCCTATCTCCTCCGCCCCCCAGCTTGAAAAGCTGCACTTCAATCAATGGCTGATGTCAGCATGGGAGTAATAACCTTCACTTAGGGCAGCAAGGAAGGACATCTGGACAGGCCAGGGGAAGGGGCAAGGAGTAAATCCATCAGGATGTGCAGATTACATTGCTATCAGGAGAGTGCTTGGATTCAGGACAGCTTTTTAGTGTGGAAACATCCAAAATGGTCCTGCCCTTGGCTAAGAGTTTTCATCTGAAGGACACAGAAAGGCCAAGAGAACTGGGACTGACAGCAAAGCAGGAGTAGGTGGTGTGTTTATAAGTGCGGAAAAAAACAAATCCAAAGTGTGTTGTAGATGTTCAGGCCAATCCTTAAGGAGAGTGAGGAGAAAGGAGAAAATCCAGTGTCAAGCACGAGGAGTGTGACTTCAGGGTAAGGTGGCACCAAGTCCTGTGGTCAGTTCTGCCTTCAGGACAAACCAGTGAAATTTTGGTGCTCTGCTTCCCCTCCCTCCAACACACTGATCACAGCAAACCTTTATTTAAAAAAAAAAATTCCTTCCTGTTATTTGTCTGCCTTGAATCGTGCCAGGTTTTCAGGGGACAAGGACCATTTGTATGTTACTGCCTGGAGCTTTTAGGGCCAGCTGTAAAGGAATTAATAACTGGTAGAGGAAGGGTATTGAAGGGTACATCCTCCTAGTACTGATGTCCCAAGGAGAATCCCAGCACATTCTCATCTCTGTGTTTGTCAGCAATGACGATAGAGACTATTTATTTGAAAAAACTGCCTTTCTTTTTCAATTTCTAAAAAAAGTATAAATCCCCAAAGAATTAATGACATTGATATGAACAGGCACTTAAACCTTCCTTGAACTGGGAAGTTGGTTTCATGTCAGGAACAAGTGTGAGTTTTAGTTGGGGTTCTGTTCAGCTTTCTGTGGTGGAGGCTTAATGCCAAAAAGCTTTTCACGTGGAAGGTGCTATAATTCCAGCCACTGGACAAACCCATCACTTTTATTTGCTAAATTACTTCTGAAGGGAAATTCCATTTTCATGGAGAAACTTAAGCATTTCCACAGCAAAGATGACCTTTTCTGGCAAAAAAAAATTTTTCCCTAACCATGCTTGCTTTTCATCTAAAGGCAGAAAAATAAATTGATTTCTTTGCAAGAACTGGAAAAGAAATAAAGAGAATAGAAGCTTGCTTTTGTTTTTAGTTAACTGAAATAAAAATTGAAATTATTTTGCATGGTTCTAGATTAGATAGCAACTTTTTATGATCCAGAAAATACTCAGCTTTTGGTTGCTACAATCAAGCTTTTCACCCACAAAAACCTGAGTATTCCCTTGGTTAAATACCTATGCCTTTAGGCACTTGGATCCCTTCTCCGACGCGTCAGAAATCTGGTTATCCTCTAATTTATTAGAATCCATGTCTCGGATTCTGAAAATATTTGGGAGCTGCCGTAATGCAGTTTGCACTGACCAGTGCGTTTTGCCCGACTCAGCCCAGGCACCTTGGCACCCCAACTCCATGTGCTGAATCCTGTCTAATTAATGTCCAGTGTACCGTGCCTGGGCGGAGCGGACAGCTGGTGGCTTATCTCGTGTGACCCTGGGAGACAGACACAATCTGGGATCACGCTAATGTGTGCCTTTTGTCACTTGATACCGCGGCAGCCAAAAAGTCAGGGCTGCAACAACCAAATGATCAGCACATATCCACGGGGATGTGGACGGGAGGGAGATGTGTCTGGATGAACATGCCTCAGTGCCTTGTGATCCACACTCAGGCCCATGCCAGATGCAAGACAAGACTTTCCATTTTGCAGAGCACCTTGCACTGCTCTCAGCAGAACAATCAGCTGTCGCACAGAGGGGATGTCAGCTGGGCAAAAAGGTTGGGAATCAGGAATAGCAAAGGATTTTGAGGAGCTGAGGGGTCTGCTCACCAGGTTAGGGTGCCATCACACCTTTTATTAAAGAGGTGCCAGCAAGGCAGGCGTGGCCCTGGGAGGAGCTCAGGTATCATACAGAGCTAGTGCCTGGTTTTGGAGCCACTCTGAACCTCCCTCTGCCAATATTTCTGGTCAAAACTCACTGAGACACAGAGTCAAACTGATGGAGAAAAGTCTCCGAAGACAGGAAAGACTCGTAAAGCCAAGAAGTAATGAGAGAAGCAAGAGAGGACCTGTGGGATCAGCTCCTGATTGCTCACGTTTGTACTCAGGGAATTGCAAGGGGTCCATAAAAACAGAGTAACTTGTTGTTCAGAAACTCTAATAAAGAAAACCTAGAAGCATTAGAAAATTATTCCAGTTGGATGGACATGGAGAAATTATGGGGGAATCATCTTCCCAAAGGATAGGAAGAATTTGCTAAAAGTAATTTTTCCTTGTCCAAATACAAAACCCAAATTGGACACAAACACTAGCAGACCAGAAATGGAAAACTGAGGTCAATGGGTCACCAATCATCTTTGCACAGATGGAGATATAAAGTTTCATTGTACTTTCCCTGTGTGAGTACAACCCATTGAAGATGGAGAAACCTTTCTGCAGCTTAAGAAATACTAATAGGCACATCTAGTAATGACTATTAGAAATTGAGAAATAGTAAAAAATATTCTCTTAAATATGTTCACAGCTTATTCTTTTCACTTCTAAACATCTTGTAAAGCTATTGCTAATGTTTCTCTGGCAATTGGAAGAGAGGCTAACGGGAAAAATAGTGCAATATCTCACTTAACATAATTACCAGTGATTGCTGACACACTAATTTCTCTGGATTGCAGAATTTTTCTCCCCTAACTTGGTTGGTGTGGAGCAGCAATCACAAGAGGACCTTGCTGAAGGCTCTGATCCAGGTTCCTATCTGCTGCTAATATTCAAACAAATAACAATAAAACTAACAATCCATCACTCAAAAATAAATCTGGGATTGGTTTGCCAAATATTTCCTTTGTGCAAATTATTTTCAAGTTTCTGTTTTTCTTCCATTTGCTCCATTTAGTCATCTTCTGGGTTAATATCTCATTGCTGCCAGTTGCTGCAAGCTTTATAACATGGGAAAGTGTAGCATGATCATTTTTTAATGGATATAAGCTAATAAAAGTGGGTTGGAAAACCTCAGAAGCATTTCCAGCAGGAGATGAAATTCACTCTATTTCAAAACATTCCATGTTAATGAAATTTTGGTCCACAGTATGAATTGCAGGGGATTCTGATAATGTTAAAATATCTTAATTTTCATGCTGTGGCATGGAATATCTCAGGTTAATCTGAATAAAAACCTTAAACATTATTTAACATACATATAAATACATATGTATGTGTGAAAAGACATAGTCACATTAAAGAACACAGGGTAGGCAACTCTTTGGGGTCCTTAAGTGCGCCCTTTAACTTTCAAAAACAGGAAGAAATCCAAAAATTGAAAGTAATTTTTTTAATCATAGTGCTATGCCACTCATATATTGACCCTTTATCACAAGAGAGAGCTTGAAATCTATAGCTGAAGCCAACCTCAAATCACTGTGTATGCTCAAGTAAGTAGACAAACCTTCCAAAATCTTCCAAGTGACCCTGCCCAGGAATTGTCAAACCTGTAAACTTTGCACACAGCGTTGTGACAAAGCCACCAAGCCTGGCTCTGAGGAAGCACCAACCTCCCCTTACTGCTGAGCTCTCATATAACCTGAAAACTGGCTTGAAATGAGTCTTTATCACATCCCCACCTCTCCTTTTCAGATGGGGCAAAGGAAAGTATTGGAAAATTAGGTTGTTGTTTTTCTTCAATCCAGACAATTTATACAAACTTGATTTTCTACCTTCTCACCAGGGCTCCTCTGTCTGACCCAACTCTGAAATCACACTCAGGACAAGACTGCTACCATTATAGCTCAGTTTTGCTGGAAAATCACAGTGCACAGTGGTTTTCCATTTCCCCTGCTTATCAGCAGAGCCCCAAAGTGGGGTTAAGTGGGATATTAACTCTCTTCCCATCTGGCCACAGGTGTCTGCATCACCTCTCCAATCTTATCACTGCATCCTTTTGATCAAGCAGCATCTTCGAGCAGATCTATTCTCCCTTTCACAGTCAGTATAACCGGAGTAATTCCCAGTCTGCTACAGGAGCTGGGAGATGCAGTTGAGCAGTTGATTTGGGAAGACTGCATGACAGGCTCAGAAATCCTTTTCTGCCTTTTTTTTTTTTTTCCATGTTTCTCACAAACAACTGGTGTAAAGTAACAGCTGGGAAGGTAAACTTGACACCTCCTAATCTGCTCCTCCCAGGATATGTTAGAAAAAGTGAGATTTCACATCCAGCAACAGCTGTAGTGTAAGAAAGGCCACTGCTTGAGGAAGAAAATCTGTCAGCCCCCTTAGGTGTCACATTCAGGAAGGTACTTAAGTAACTCCTGTTCCTCAATAACAGAAATAACTCCACTGACTTCAGTGGGACAGCTCAAGTGCTCCAAGCAAGGCACACATCATTCCAAACTGGGGCCACATCCAGCACTCTTATCTGTGTGCTCACATGGATAAGCATGGCTCCTGCTCTGCAGGACAGCTGGAACCATTATCCATGACCGGAGTCTCAGGCCGAGCAAAAAAATGTTCCATTTTTAGTGCTAAAAAGAAGCACTTGGCCTTCAAGTTACTCACAGTGAAATGACAAACAAGCAAAGGTCAAATTTCAGACTGCCAAACTATTATCAGGCCCCCCTCCACAGCAACTCTTCAGGAAAACGCATAATTGTAGGACTAATGAGTCATCTGTACACGGCGCAATTAGCACAACTGACCATGTAATCATGTTAATTGCACAGAACAAAGCGTGGATGGGAGGACCCGCAGCACCGCGGCCCAGAAATCGGGGCCAATCAGTTACAGATGAGCACACACAGAAGCACCCACACGGCTTTCAGATGGGTGGCTCGGGCAAATGGGAGTGCAAACCCAGCAGCCACACTCCTACCTGCACTGCAAGTGGCCAGCAAAAGCAGGGAGGGTGGCATAAAACATGCAGGAGTGAAGAGTGGGACATGAAGATGAGATAGAGAGGAGTTAAGGAAGGAATGGGAAAGGCACAGTGAAAGAAAACTAAGGAATGCACATTTATGTGTGAAAAGACACAGCCACAGCAAAGAACTTTGCGAAGGTAGCAGGCTGGGCTGCCTCAGTTTGCCTATTTCTCCCCCCAAAAGAAGGGGAAAAAAGGAAACGTGAGAGAGAAAATAAAGAACAGAGAACTACAAACAACAGAGCGTGGAGGTAGAGTGAGTCAGGAGAGGGAGAAGAGCAGATAAAGCAGCAGGACTGGAGGAGAGGGCACTCTAAGCTTTGATGGCATATTATTTAATTTAATATATTTAAGCTCCTTTATTGCTCTATGACTTTGGCAGACGTCCTAAATCTCTGCAAGTGTGAGAAAAAGACACATGGCAGCTATTTGGAACTCCTGGGGATTTCACTGTTGCTGGCTACTTAGTGAGTTTTGTAATTAAAGGCAATTTAGAAAAGGTAGAAAGAGAACCTACTGTTCACCCAAAGCCACAGCCCCTCCCAGAGTAAACCTCTAACTCCACAGGAAAACTGATCTTTAATTATTACTGGAGCCAGAGATCCAAAGACCAGGAGGGAACTCTCAAGATTTTAAAGTTTGTCTACATAACCAACCCATGAAGCTCACCTGGAGCCCCCCGTGGCCTCCAGCGCACTGCAGGCTAAAGGAGATGTTCTAAAGAGATGTTCCAACCCTGATTTAGAGAATTCACATGACAGTAACTTGGCAGCAAGTTAGAACCGAGGCAGGACATGCACAAAACCTTCAGCCTCTTCCCTGGGACACGAGGCAGACTCCTTGGCAGGGAACCCTGAGGTGCTCACCCCGAGGTGCTCAGCATGCGGGTGAGAACATCATTTGCATGCTGAAACTAAGGGGTTTCAGGTCAGGGAGATGTTTCCAGGCACAGCTAAAAAAGCCTTCTCCAGCTGCAATCCTGGCGAGTTAAACCGACCTTCCTTTAACCTCAGCCACAACGTTGGTTCATTTACTGTATGGGAAAGAAATCAACCCAAGCTCCCTGGATTCAGCAGATTTGTTTCAATATTTTCTATATCGTTCCACAGTATGTGCCATTGGGCTGCTAATGCAGCCCACACCGGGAGCCATTGTGAATAAAGGATTTAATTACAGTCGAGATGTCCCTGGTATAGCTTTCTGCTGTCCTGCAAACCCTCCTTCTGAACTTATCTCCAGCACAAAGAGGCATCTTTTCCCCGGGAGGGGAGGCAGGGCGATGCGGTGTGGCAGTGCAAGGGTCCCTTTGTTGGCCGGGCTCTGTGTGGGAACGCGCCCTCGCTGAATGACAGCCAGGCCTGAAAATTAGCTTTAGCTTTTGAGAGCTCAGCTTTCCTTCTGAATGACTGCGCTCTGTAACCTCAGAAGCCAGGTATTTCCCCTGACGGGGGACGGGGCAATCCTTCGGGGCAGGACTGTGGCTCTGAGTGCCAGGCATGACCCACAGGTAACTCGCTGATATTCTACAGAGCTGACAGGACACCACGACCACCAGGCAATTGCAACTTTGCTCTCAACCACAGACACTATCAACACTTTTGCCTCTGTTGGCGCTGCAGTGTCAGGATTTATTATTTTCCTAAAATTTATTTCCCCACTAGATCCAGCTACTGTAAAGCTCTGGAGGTCTGTGTAAGACAGATGATAATGCTTTCATCAAATCTCAGCCAAAGAAAAAGCCTCCAGGGTGGAATCATGAATGCAATAAAGATGTTTTCGTGACTTCAGTATTTACATAATGTTATATCCAGTGCTATGCCCCAAGTTCCCAGTCAGGAGTGAGGCCATCTGCACGAGGACACGCTGAGGCAGCCATTCCCCCAAAGAGATCACGGGCTGCACTGACAGGGCAGGAGGCTGAATACAGGACGTTTCATTGTGCTGCTACAGAGGGGAAACTGAGGCAGCCAAGTCATGCAAGGGAGCTGTGGTGCAGCTGATAACCAGATCAGACATTGTAATTCATCTTTTTGCCTCAAATTCAGGCTCAGAGGGCCACACACACTCCAAAAATACGGAGTTGATCTGTCAGTTATTCTCACATATTTCTGGTCATGTGATGGTTTCAACTGGGGTAGAGATAGACACTGCTCTTCCATAGTTTGAAACCAATTTCTAAGGGAAAAAAATTACATTAATGGTACAAAACACTGGACTGTAAAAGATATCATCTTTGCTTCTGATTTAATTAATGCTTCCAAAGACCTGCTTCCCATCAGAACAAATCCTAAGCAAAGTGCCCCAAGATTGCTGTGATTGTAAAAACATAGGCATTGGATGAGCTTGGCAGGGAAGAGGTTCCCCAACTTGTAGGCAAGCCTGGCTGTGTTAGAAATTAATTACTGTGAGGGTGGTGAGACCCCTGATGTAGCCGCAGTGAAAGAAGGGGTGGGCAGAGGAAAAGAAGTGCTCTGCTCAAGGAGGGCTGAGATGCAATGAGAAAGTTCCTGGCTCAAGCAGCTCCTGCTCAGCAGCCTGGACACTATGGGCAGCTTAGGGAGTTTCTAGCATTCATTTCCACCTCTCAAACACAAAGGTACCCTGCTACCAAGCTGTGCTTCCAGAAGGCCCTGCAGGTTTACAGGCTCTCTGTTTTGCTGCTAATGATTTCCTCACACCTTTCAACTCCTGGGCAATGCTTGGCTTTTGAAGGAGAAAACAAAAGAGCTCTGCCCATTTTCAAAATGAAAAGTGTATCTCACAACACAAGCAGTTTATTTATTGATAACTTTTAAAATGCTGCAAGCAAAACTAAAAGAAAAGCAAAGACTTCATCAGGAGAGAACCTGTGTTCACCTTATAGCAATTTTTTTGCTGTTTAATTGTAATGAGAAAACCTTCCTGTGTTTTGTAAAAACCTCAAAATGTATTCCTGTTCTCCACTGCTTTCAGCTCAGGTGGTTTTCTGAGCTTGTTGTTATTATTCAATGTGAAAGGCTCCAAAGGCTCTGCCTTGCAAATACTTGTTCAATCTGCTCTTGAATTCAAGTAAACATTTTGCATTTATAGCATCCTTTGGCAAGGAGCTCCCCAGACTGCTGCTCCATCCAGCATGCCTGGTTTCCAAGCTGAGGAGCACGAGTTTACTCAGCTCTTCCTTATGTGGAAACTGCTCCAAAACAGCCATCAGGCTTGCTGCCTTCCTCCAACCCTGTTTGCTGCGCTGTGCTCTGGTTGAGCAGAGCGTCCTGGACACCAGTGCTGGATTTCAGTGGAGCTGAACCGATGTTTTCTGGTTTGGTTTGCTTTCCTGAGTGCAGCCAAGCACTGCTGTGCTGATGGAAGCAGCTACAATAGCCCCAAGGGCTTGTTCCGGAGCAGCACATTTCATGTGAAAAACAAAACTGGGGCTGTATCTCCCTGTATGTACCACGGAATATTTATCTACACTGGATTTCATCTGCTGGCTTACTGCCCAGCCACAGGCTGCTGTCAGAACCTTCTCTCCTTCTACAGAGCCCTTCCTCGTCCTTACCAACATGATAACTTTATAACAGCGCAGAATTCGTCATCTCCAGCACAGACCCCTGCAGAGCTTCACTACAGACCTCCTCGATGACTTTACACCCATTCACACCAATCTGCTGCTGCTTCTTTTTCAGCCAGTTATAGACCCATGGCAGCAGCATCCCTTCACTGCTTTGTTTCTCATAAAAACTACGTATGAGGAACATTAGAAAAATCAGTCTAGGAATTCATGTGAAGTATATTACTTGGACCACTCATACATACATTAACATTTCCAAAAGGTGCCTTAAAAGAGCTCTAACTTCAAATGGAAACATTTTGTCAAATTAAAATACATTCAGATGCTTTAGAAAAGCCAGAGCTGAGTGTTTCTCTGAACAATTTAGCCAAACACTGCTGCCCTGCCTTATTGCAGCTATCCAAGAACAGATACTAACTAATTACTTTCTGTTTATAGGTGCATTACTCAACATTTAGCCTCACTTTTTTATGAGAACACCATTCCCTACAGCATCTTCTGCTAAAAACAAAGTTTTCCTGCATAAAAGGGAGAAACACTGGAGGAACTTGGTGGATGTCAGTCATATCAGCCTTTCTTCCTGAGATATTTGGTAATCTGGCTTATTAGATAACTGTCACAAAGATTACATGATCTATAACACTATTTCCCCTTGGTGCTGCATGGCTGATAAATTTACAGGTTCAGGTTGCATCTAGAAAGGAGTTTGAACTGCCAGAACTTTATTGGGAATGGGACATAATATATCTTCACGTGTCAGAGCTGCTGGAAGCTCTGTCAGGAGAGGAGAAACTTTACTGGGCCTTTCTGTCTTCCTGTGAAACACATTCTATGAAGTTCTCAAGCAACTGTGGCTTATTTCTCCTGCCATGCTAACAAGCAGATGTTCTCAGTTTAATGATGCCCTCTCTGACTACCCCAAATGACTTAAGTGAGACACAGCGTCTGGGTTTGGCATTCTGCCTGCAAGGTGCAGCCACCTCACAGTGAAGCGCAGGCAGTGCAGATTTTACCTTCCACTCCTGCTTGCAGACTGTTCCTAATTTGTTGGAGCTCTCAAGGCCACGTGGTGAACCTGCACAACTACCTGGTGTCCTGGCCATGACCCTGCCTCTGACGTTACAGCTTTGAAAAGTCCTTTCTGATGCTGCAGCTCCTTGTGCCAGGCAGGCCTGTAGGCTGGCAAAACCCACAGCAGAACCAGCCAGAAGCTGTTCGGGGTCTGTGTGGACAACCTGCATGTTCAAATACATGCAGAGATTGGTTCCAATTCACACATTCTTCACTGTGGCCCAGAGGAGACTTTGAAACTGCACATCACTGAGAACATGAGAATTTTGTCCATAAGGCCAGACAGGGAAATATCAATAACCTCCACACATTAAGGACAGGTAGAGAGGGAGAATGCTGGAGACCAAATGAAATAAAACATGAAAAACCCTCACAGAAATACTAAGGATAGAAGTACATCTCTCTGTTTCTGAGCTGCCACCTGTACTTGATTTGCCATTTGTCACATACAAATCAAATATGTAGAGAACAGGGAAAACAATATCTTTCTTCCGCATGAGCTGAAGTTCAGCCAGATGAGTGGAAAAACAACCCCGTGGCTGCTGTTACAGCCACAACAGCACATTGCTCAAGACAGGTACATTATTCACTAAAGCTGCAGTGGGTCCAAGGATGTGAATTTGTCACAGTGGAATTTGGCCTATGCAACACCCAAAAGTGCCAGTGGAAATACCCCGGAAAAGCAGATCAGGAATAATTAACTGAGCTCCTCATCCTCTGTGTCCTGGTGGCTATTTGTGCCACAGCCAAAAATTCTTTTTTTAACTTGAAATTTGCTCTGCTCCTCTCCTCTCTTCTCCATCATCATTTGACTGACACCCACGTAATTTTCCTTTTCCCTTAGAGCCTCTTTCTCCTGCCGTCTGCTATGACAGAGCCATCAGCAAAGGCAAGTTCAGTCGCCATCCCTATGTCAGAGCCCCTGATGCAGCCTGATTCCACACCCATCTCCTCCCAATTGACAAAATTTTTTTCTCGGTATATTTCATCTTACTACACCTTACTATTTTAATGTGAACAACTTATCAATAAGGTTCTAGAACCCCAGTTAAATTTGGTGAGGGTACCTGTAATACTTGCATTGCTGGAGGCAGTGTGTGTGTGTGCAAGGACGTTCTTTACAGGTTTTCTAATTTCTACATTTTCTTCAGCCCGTCGGTATCAGTCAGGTGTCACATTGGTGGATCAGAGCAATCAGCTGACAACATTACAGGTCGTGGTAAGAAAGGCCACTACTCAGGTGGATAGATACAGTTCAGAGTTTTGTTCTTTTCAAATTAAAACCTCACTTTGAGTGCCATTAAAACTATATACATTATAAATGACCTACGCAGGAGTGTCTGAATTCTTGCAGTGCTATAACTGATCACTATTACTCACTGTATTTTACAGATGAGAAAACTTTCCTGTTTCAGAGCTTACACTTAGTCTTGCGATCAGACCTATATTATCAAAGGAGGTTTTTCATTTAAGGAGAAAATAAATTAGTTTTAAACTAACTGTCCAAAGCTATCCAGCACTTCTTGCTCTAAATGACATCAGAATTCAGGAACTGAATTCAGCAACTGTTCACCAACTTGACAATGAGCCATCCCTTTCCATATCTGAACTAATATTCAGGTCATAGCAATAGTCCAAATCCTTTCATGTATGGAAATTAAATATAACAACAAACACCACATGACAATGCCAACAAAACCTGTACAAGGAAGAAACTCAGGCTTGGCCACATACATTCACATTAGTCAAATGACAATCCCCATGCAAAGCTTCAGAAGACTTCAGTCAAAGCCCCAAGTTTAAAGATTAACACTGCTAAAGCTTGAAATATGATTCTTATCAAATTTGATGGTATGTGGAGGTTGAGAAGAGGTGAGAGTTTGTAACATCAAATATGTGTTGCTCAGTGTCACCAAAATTATGCCAAGTACAAAGGTTCATCACCTGGAATCCAGACCACAAAAATCCTCAGCTCTGCCCAAGTTGTATTAGAGGTTGCCTCTCTTTAATTAACAAAGCCTTTTTATTTTGTGATATGCACCTTTGCCAATCCCCTGATAAGATGTTGAAATGTGCAAAAAAAGATGTCAGGGAAGCCAGGGAACAGCTTTTACAAGATCATTATGTCCATTTGGTGATATAATGTCATCAGTGCCAGCATTTGCCTGGTTGTTCTCTTTTTCATCCATTCCAGTTAATAGACTGAGGGAATGGATTGAAAAATAGTTTATAAAGTAAAATTGAAAAGTACTGAGTTCAAACTTTCGAAAGAAGCAAAGCAAACTTATATACGTCTATTTTTTATACAGCTCACTACATTCTGCTGTTTCAAAATAAAAAATTAAAAGCAAAGTCAGTTATCTTTATTTTCATAACATTCCAGTTCCATTGGTGTGTTCTCTTTTCCTCAATTATTTCCCTCCTTTGGTATCTTCATCAGTTTCCTGAAGAAGCAGAACAGCACAAATCTCTGAGCAAGCGCAACTGTACTGACATGACAGCAAAAAACCCTGAAAGATTTTTACCTATTTTTTACTACTTCCTCACTAACATGCTTTAGGCCTCAGATTGCTTTGTTGTCCTTTCTCAGATGCAATAAATATAATAATCCACAACTTGTGCCACTGAGAAATGTAGAGACAACAATAATGGAATAGGACCCTAAGTGGAATGATGTGAACTTATTTATTTCCAAAATGCCTTTTCCTTCTTAAACTGAGCTGCAATGTTACTCTTTGAGTCAAATCTAGCACAGACTTTAGCTGGACCATGACCTGGCCCACAGTGCCTCACTATAAACACACACCTATGCAGAGCAAATAAAGCTGAAATACTGCAAAATTATAGTGATAAGCTGAAAGAAATCACTAAATTAACAAAACACGTTTTAAGGGAAGGATGCCATAAAGTTAATTCCCAAATCTTCAAGGCAAAATGAAGGCCTAATTAAGACCTCTGGGCAAGGTTTAGCAGTTAGAGAAAGAAGGCACACATACATTCTCCTCCCTTTAGATAAATCAGCGTGCAATTACTGCAAGACCAGCAGACTGGGAAATTAAGAGGAAACCCCCCTGTGTTACAGGCCCCAGCTTGCCTGTTCCCTGTATTCCTGTGATTATCTGGAGCGTTGGCCTCTGCCAAAAATGAGGATGAAATTTTAATGTCATGCAATTTCCTCGTTTTCAAGAAGGAACTTGTGAAAGCAGAGCAACAACCCAGCCCCACTGCAGCCTTTCCCTTGTGCAGCCTCTGACTCCTAAACAGCACCAGCAACCTGACTGGAAAGGAAATCCAGTGGTCCTGTCAGCCACTGCTAAAATGAGATACAAAGGTGGCAAGGGCTCACCATTTCATAGCAAAACACTAAATATAAAGCATGTATTTTTGAAGAACATGAAACATAAGATATATATTTTACAGCAATACTGTAAAATCAAGTACTGAACACTGAAACCGTCTCACCCACGCTTCAGCTAAATGGAGCTGTTATATTGGGAAATGAAGTGTTTTCAAGGCAGGGAATAGAAATGAATTAAAACAGTGGGAGTTTTACTCCCCAAGATGAACAATATTTATCCTGGGAAATGTGTCAGGTTTCTCTGAGCTACTGGCTTACAAAATCCTATAGGGGAAAGGGAACAACAACCTGAGCTCTAAGCCTTACATGCCATTATGTTATTTTGGGGTGCAGGAGAAATGTATTTCAAGTCCCCTGGAATGCTCCGCTTCTTGAGGAGGAATTCTGGAATACTTTCTGCTCTTCCTTTTGATTAGTGCACCTTCTGCTCCAAATCACTTAGCAAAAGCTCATCTGTGAATGCAAACCTAGTTGCAGAGATTTTAATTTTTGGCTTGGGATGGATCCACAATCACTGTTGTTGTTGTTGTCTCTCACCACCATGAGTCACCATCTGGCAGCGAGCTACAGCTCAGGAAACTTCTATAACTTCCCCTTAATTTATTCTTTGGGTTTCTCATCCTCCTTTAGGATGATATTACCAGAAACTGATCCAGATGTCACAGGGAGAGGCAGGAGATAAGTAGCTACGAACTGGCTCAGACAATTCTCTGCAAGGCTTGGATTCCCAACAGTTATTTCAGACACAACTGCAAGCAGCCACAGAAAACTTCAGAGTTCTTTTGGCTGGAGAATAATTAAATGGATAATTTATACAGGTCATGATTCAGCCAAGCATTTAACTACACAGTTAACTTTGAGTGTATATTGAAATCTACTGCAAGTGGTTATTAGCACATATGTTAAATTAAGTCCTGTTTCAGAATTTTGTGAAATCAGTGTCTGTTGTGTGAAGGAGAAAACACATCTGTGACATAGATGGCTGCTGGACTGCAAGTCTAAGTCTATTTTGCCTCAAGTGATTTTGGGCTGAGATTTAAATTAGATGTGAATAAACTGCACCAATGCTAAGCTGAAGTATCCTAGAGCATACATACATAAAACCATTTCTATTAAATATGGCTAAAGGAACTGATTTTCCACTAGAAAAAAAAAAAAAAAAAAGAAAGAAGAAGAAAAAGTAGTAAAAGTAAAAAAGAACAAAAAGGAGAAAAATTCAAAACAGATTTAAAATTAATCATCAACTTCAGTGATTTTTTCCAAGCACCTCCACTCTCTGGTGAGGGCAAGTTTCCAATATGAGAAGCAAGTATGTTTGCAAAGGCCTGGAATTCTTTGAATTCTGGCAACTGAAGTTCAGAGGTGATCTCTTCAGCCAAACAGAAGACTCTCTTGTGCTTTTTTTATCTTGGAAGGTACCTTGCACCTCTACAGGTTATTAAGGATTTTGGTGATGGATTCTGGCCTTCTTTAGTGGGTGGAGTGATCTTTTCCTTTCCTCAGAGTGCCCTGCCAGGGTGATTCTGCAGTAAGAAAATGATGGCAGCATTCACAAGCTCCTCCAGGCTCCCTGGGCTTGGGGCACCTCTCCTATAATCCACAGGGCTTTCCTGATGATCGCCAGACCCCCACAGCCCTCCCAGTGATCCTTACACACCAACTCCTGAGGAGCTCACACACACCTAACACACTTCTGAGAAATGTGTAAGGGTGTTGTGTCCCACCAACCAGCACAATGTGGGATGGGACACAGGGCCCTGTGCCTGCCAGGTCACTCGCAGTCACCGCTCTCACTAGAAAAGGCTCAGGTGTAGAAAAAGTACTGATTTAAAAAGCACAGACCTGCAATAGCAGGACTGAGCCAGAGAAGAACCACATACATTATTTAATCCTTAGCAATTCCAATCCTCTGCAGCTGCTCTGGCATCTCAGCCTGTGAGTTGGGCTAATTGCTCCCTCCCAGTGACTAGGGCTGGCTTTCCCAGGGTGTTCTCAGTGTGATGTGTCTCAGACACAGCGACACACTGGGAGCTCATCACGCTGGGGTCATTAAAGATGGATTTTAAACCTGCCCAGAGCTCCTGGCTGTAGCTGAAGTACAACCATCTCTTTTTTCCAGCTTCCCTGGCTCTCCTTTTTTCTGTGAATGGGCACAGGGATATCACATGATAACATGGGAACACTCCCCTCCCTTCTCTCTCCTTAGAGTGTTTTAATTAACATTTCTATTGTACACACTCATTACCACATTCCTGGCTTTGGCTTTAAACTGGTCATTCTTGTTACAAGCCCTCTAGGACACAGTGGTAAAACTTTACACATCTTATATTGCAGCAATTATTAATCACAGGTACAGTTTAGTGATTGAACTGCAGCAACTGCTACCAGTCTCAGCATAAGACTTAAACAGAAACAAATGACAACACTGGGAATGGTGGGACCTGTGTAGGGCGACACTCTCTTGACCCCATTAGTTTTATAGGACCCTTTGGGGGTTTTATCACAACTGCAGCTATTCCACAGCCCCACTGTGTCTGGCCAAGTGCTTCTGTGGCAGAGCAGGTGTGTGGGATGCACTTATTAAGGAGAGCTGCCAAATCCATGGATGACCAAAGCACACGCTTTGGTTACTGGGTGTCAGGAAACGCCCCTCAAAAAAGCGCAAAGATCAGAAAATATTTCCTGGCAGAGGTGGAGGTGGGCAGCAGGATTGCCCTGTAAAGCCTACACGGTTAGCACCTGAGATAGAGTTGGGACTGTCAAAAGAAGAGCTGAACTTGGGTAAATCCTCACAGTGGGGTGCTTTCAGCCAAGGAGAGATCAAGCAGCCACTAGAAGGAGAGATTTTATCTCCCAGCTGGACTTTGGCTCTCCTGCCCATCACCTGTACCAACCTGGTACAGCCAGAAAAGCAATCAGGCTAAAAAGTATCTTTGTTGGTGTTACTGGGCAGCTTTCAACTGGATCCATTCCCTCTCCAGATCTCCCGCGTGGGTGAAGAAAAGCCTTCTCTGTACTTGGATTAGTCCAAAGGGACTGCAGGAACGTATCACTGGCCTAACTATAGGCTGGTGGTGTTTCAATATTTTCTTCTGATAGCACTTCACCCTTTTTGTGTTTGCCTGGGCTTAGATGGTGATTAGTAGGCGTCTTCTAAGAATGTGGAACAACTGAAATAGGAAACTGAAAGGGAGGCTTTATATGCAGGCTTAGCGTAGTGAGAATAAGATCTTTCTTAGATCCCTCTAATTGTTTTAATAATTAAGAAACTATTTTGCTAAGCTGCATTTTACCTGATTTTAATAAAATCAATCATGTAGAGCCAAGAATTTAAGCATCACTTCAAGCGCTTACAGAGAAAAACACATCCCTCTTAATTTGTGCCCTCAGGAAAAATTAATAAAATGTGTGTGAATATCTAAACTGAGTTTTCAAAGCCTGCTCAGTGTTCATTAATTCCTTCAGTGCTGGCAAAACGAATGACACTGGTCAATAAGTGCCCGAACCGTGCTGGTTCAGGGACTTGTGGCTGTGATTCAGGAAGACCATGTGCTTCACTTGCATCTCGACCATGTACTTCTCTTTTAACTGCTAAATGACCCCGTTCAACTCAAAGGAACTACATTTAGACCTAAAATAAAGCATGTTCTCAAGCAATTTTATTCTGGGGGCCTCTACTTTCCATTATTTACACAAGCCAATGAATTTTCACTTTAAGTTAAAATTAGCCAGATTTTCATGTTCGAGACAATAGGAGACCTCTGATTTGAACGGGTGGAGGCTTAGGAGCTTTGTGTCTCAGAGTTGGCACTTGAGAAACAAGGTTTGAAAACCACCCCTATGTATCTCGAAAGGGGAAAACTCTGGGCTCAGTCAGGCTGCCATGAAAACCCAGGGTGGCTCCACAGAAAAGAGAAACACCCACTTGATTGATCCCACTGAATTTTCTATGCTTTGGGTTATTTCTTTACATTGCCTTTCCCCCACTCATTCCCAGGGTCAGTGACATCCAGCAGTGCACTCCAGACCTGGCTCAGTTAGGAAGCCTTTATGGAATATGAGGTGTTTGCCTGGTGAAAATAAGTAACCAAGCAAAAAGCACCTACTCAGGCCTAAATAAAATGCCATTTTTTAAACAAGTCTGAATCAGAAAGGTGTATCCATCCCAAAATAGGGAAGTATCCCAGCCACAATTAAAGACGTAAAGAATATATATGAAAAGTATGAGGTTGAGGTTTTTTGGGGTTTTTTTTCAAACTTTCATACTTAAAAAGCATCAATTTTTTTAAAAGAACTGTTAAAAGAGTTTCCTCTTCAACCTACTTTTGGAAACACATCCTTTTAGCTGTGTAATAGCTCCAAACCCCTCTCAATCTCTGTGTCCATTTATCCACCTCCAGAAGTAAAGTAACATTAGAAGTTTTTGGGGGGAAATAAAAAAAAAGCCCGAGAAGTGCTGCCACAAATGGTACAGGGAATAAAAAGTACATTTTGCCAAGACTGTGAGCTTAGTGTCTGTGTTGTAGCCAGCTGCTGGGGGGTTAAAAACTGACCTGGCAAGGCAGGAATTTGTGTCCCTTTGGGGGAGAGCAGCCCACAGGGCTGTCAGAGAAGTGACAACATCCCGCGTGTCCGCGCTGCGGCTGTCCCTGCAGGGGACACTGCCGGCAGTGTCCGGGGACACATCCATCCCTGCAGTGTCCCCGTCACGCCGCCTTGTCACTAGATGTCACTGTGCACACAAGCTGCGGGCTGGCAGCCTGGCAGCGAGCGGAGCTGATGGCACAGGAGCAGTGCCCCGCTGCTCTGGGCTCTGCTTTCCCCGCCCGGACTCGCCTCCAGCCCAGTCTGCATTGCGGAGCAGCAGCGCGTTCGTGCGCTTCCACAGCAAACGTTTCCATAGTTCATTTGAGGGATAATTCCTTTGGGTCTTCCCTTTTGACTGTGAAAACTCCTTCAGTGTGACACTTTGGGGTGTCCCAGCTCAAGCTGGGCCAAGCAGAGGAGTTGGAGGTGCAGAACGGGAGCTCCTGCCACACCGGGCTGGGTTTAAAGGACACCTTTAAACGCCTGCCACGGCCTAAGCAGGGTTAGAAGGACCTTTCCCTGAGCTCCCAGCAATCCTCACAGATCCGGGATGCTCCGAAGGTTCCACATGGGGTCCCCTGGCTCTCACCTGAGCCCGTCCTTGTAGTGATCCACCCTGCTGAAACACCTCTGCCTCCAGGCTGCAGCTCAGGCTGAGGGAGAGCCAGCCTGGGACCTGCCTCTCCTTCGCCCTTACTGCTAGCCATCCAGAAATTATGCATGAATTATATCCTTGTGGATTATCCAGCGATAGAAACTTCCACATCTACTCTCCATCCATCCACAGGAAAGTGGCTGACAATGCTTTGGCCATAATTATCTTTCAAATGTGACTTTTCCGGAATATCTTGTGACATTTTTCACTAAGTCACATAATTTGTGCGCCCTCTGATTGGAGGCTGAAGCAATAAGAAAAAAATGAAAATCAAAGTGATTTCAAGACAGCTGCACCAATTTCTCATTAAAAGATACTTGAAAATAGCTGTGCGATTTTAACTTTTTGGCAAACTTCCTTTTGGACAAAATTCATTTACTTAAACATTCACAGATATTAAATTACACGAGTCACAGAAGGAATTAAAGTGAATGCACAGGGATAGATATTAGCTGCTGTAAAGCAACACTACTCCAGAGACTTCTGATTTGCATCAGTTAGGAATTTGGCGAGCAGGTTTTATTTGGTTCAATGTTCATAGAAGATTTCCCATTCAACCAGATTTACTAGACCTTGTTAAAATTCTCTTTAACAATTTTAGATAGGAAGCTCTATAAACCACTAACTTTTTTTTTCCCTTCCTTTTATTTTTTTTTGGGTGTAAGAGATGCTACATTTGCAAAGAGATTTTTTTATGATTTTAAGATAGGCTCCAGCGTGAGAAAGACACCAAATGGCAAAGGCAGGTTAAAGTATCTTGATCATCAGCATCCACTCAGTGTAAGAAGAATAAAGCACCATTTTATGGACCCCCATCCTTTGCTCAAAGAGGTACTTACAGTATAATATTGTATTTGATAAATAACACAATCAAGGCACATGAGGGATAGAAAGACTGCAGCAAAAACAGCATAGAAAATTCCCAGTGATAAAACTTGAATTTGCATTTTGCTTTCACTTAGAAAAACAAAATCCCTGTGCTGTGACTGGAGGAATGTCTGAGCATTTCCAGCTTCCTGCAAATGCATGTAAATTTACAATGTTGTCCACAAAAACCACTGCTGCCTGTGATTTTGACATTTGCTTTCAAGAAATATTTATACACAGTTATTTTGAAATATTGACTACTGAGAACACGGACAAGAAGTAGTCATTGCAAAAGGCAGTGATGTAGAAATTCCAACACAATACAGATATTTGTGCATTACTTGCCTGGCCAAGGAGTACCAGATTGCTGGCTGGGATGAACCAGTGTCATCCTGTTACTTATGTCAGAGGAGAAGTCCTAGTGCTCATCTCTTTTTTCTCTCTAGCTCTAAATAGTCCATAGTTTCTTGTTTTTAAAAGAAAAATAAATCTCTACAAACTTCTGCTGGAGAGAGAAGGAGTCCACAGTGCCCATCAAAGCTGACCCAGACCCCCCCACACAAACCACTTCTCATGCTTTGCAGGTGACTTTTTGCAATGCTCATCCTGTTTTACATCTCAAAATTAAATAACCTTTGTTCTTCTTAGCAGTCATTTGAATAATCCATTTTATTCTATGGCAGACAAAATCAACATCTGACATATCCTGCTCTCTTCCTTCCACACCAGTGTCACCCTGCTGTGATTTAGCTCAGAAAGCAATTCAGTTTTCTCTGCCAGCCCAGCACCTCAGTTCAGTAATACATTAATTTCATTTTCATCAGCATGTAAAATTGAATGAGAACAGTGGAGCAGAATAAATTCTCTAGTAAATTAAATACTGAGTGTTACTAAAAATGTTTCAGAGGCTTTATCTAATATCCAATACATCACTGCAGGCTATCAGTTCAGTTTAGCCCCAAAACAATATGGACAACTCTATCATGTTCATTTTCTAGCTACAGAATTACCCACAGAAACATCAGCACTGGAAAGAAACAAACGTAACAAGCCACTGGCAAAAACACCATCTGTGTCCTGGAAATACTGAAATCCTTCAAAATTTTTCTTCACTCGAAAAGGGCATTGTAAAATTACAAATTCAGTGATTTCTAAAGAAAGGTTTTGAAAGTAATTTGTGAAGGAGTGAAGAAACCTGACATGGGAAGAGGCTGCCCTGTGTGCTCTGCTGGCAGAATCTCCTCATCTCAGACCTGTGTGGTGGCAGTATCCACCCACAGGTGACAGCCAGTTCCACAGCACAACTCATCCCCAGCCTTGGGGAGCTGGCTCTGGCCAGGTGGGTAAAGGATAACTGCAGGAATGAACTGCATCCCCTCCCCAGCGTCCTGTCACCAAGGCACACGCAGTTCCATGGGACAATGGTCCCACTCAAGGCCTTGTGAGACTTTGAACAGTTCCAAAATGTCCACATGTCCTCTCACATCCACCTGCAAAGTGCTGGACAGGTACAGCAAAGGACAAATCCTAACCTTGTTCCCCTAGGGCACTGCAGAGCCCTCCCCAAAGGTGTTACCTTTGGAATTCCCCCACCATAGGAAGGCAGCCCAGGAGGGGACAGGGAGAGAGGACCTCGCAGGCACCGTGGAGTGACAGGGACTGAGGTGTAACTAACACTGGCAAGAAGGGATTCAGCCAAAGGGTGGGGACAGGAAGAATTCAGCTGATGGAACCAAGGACAAACCCACACAAAGCCTGAGCTGAGGTGTGCACTAGTGGTGTGTAGAACTGGAGCCTCGGAACTGAGGTTATTCTTACTGAGCCTCGGAACTGAGATATGGATTTGGGAGTGCCCTAAAGCAGTGCTCCACTCTGAGAGTGTCACCCACACAAGACCTGTTTCCTCCAGGGTCACTGGGAAGGCTCTTCTGGGAGCTTGGAGGTTGCTTGTTTTCTATGCAGGAAAAGGGTCAAAGCCCATTGCTCCTCACAGCCTCAGCAGGGAGGGAAAAAGAGAGCAGGAGCACATGCAGTTTTCTCCCTCTACTGCTTCAGAGGTTTATTTGTTCACCACTCCTCATGATCTCAGGGTGTAATGCTAATCCAAAGGATGAACAGATATTGGCCTTTCCCTTGATACTGGAGGGGAAAAAAAAAACAAAAAAAAAGTGATCAAACTGAACCAGGACTTGTATGGAGCCTTCCGAGATTGGAAAAATCTCTTCTATTAACCAACTTTTGAAAGAAGTTTGTTCGCTCCTGCATCAAGACACCTCCTTTAGCATGTTTGCTGATGAGTCAGCAAGGCAGTGGTTTGTGTTTAGGCCCTTGGAAAGGAAATACAAGGCTGCTAGAATCCAAAAATCAAAGGAGAGAGGAGTAAGACTCTGATGTTGCTCTGAGTAGTAGTGACAGTCTCAATGAGGTCAAGATTTGGCCCTACAAATTTATTCTGAGTGGAAAATATCATGACACAGGGATCCCAGGTATTTGTGCATAGTTGGTTGAATTCACATAGTCATGCAGTGACTGCTTAGTTGTCCAGTAAATCTGTGGGAAGATTTCTCAGCTGGTTTGGGATAAGCCTTCGTCAGACCCAAGGGCAGCTCTTTTAAGTCTGAATTTGCTTTGCTGGGACATCTTTGCATTTAGCCACCGATGTTACTGGGATCTTGCTGGAGCAGTTTGCCATGTTCCACTGACTAATACTCTTACAGTTGTTTTTTAGAAAGTTATTTAAAGCAGATGCCAGTACAGCCCATTTTTGAGGCCTTTTCCCCATCCAGGCCTGTTGTAGGTGAGGACAGGGTTCACCTGCCATCAGCACATCAGGAACTCATTCAGCTGCTCCACCACTTTCTTTTATTGTTCTGTGGCTGCCCTGTGGCACATAAAACCTTCTGGAGCACTTGGCCTGAGGCAATTAGTGCAATCCCTGCCCCTCAGGTAGGGAATAAATAAAGACTCTGTCACCACCAAATAAGCTGTGAAACAAAGCTCCAAGGACATTTGCCAGAGCAGGTGACCAAGAAGGCAAAGTTGCTGAGCCATTAATGTACTGTGATGGAAATAAGTGTATGATACAACTTGGCTGCCAGCATCCTTAATTACAGGACATGGCATCATTTGATTCACAATGGAATAAATGTTGATATTTATATATTTGGAGGTTTGAATGAGGATTTCCTGATTTCCTGATGAAGTCATTCCTTTATTACAGCAGCACCTTTCGTGGCGCTCTACAGCTGAGGTCAAGTCAGCATTTCCATTAAAAATACCAAACCTATTTTCAGGGCTTTATTATTACCCATTTATAGAAGACCTCTGTGCCGGATGAGATTTGGCATACGGGGCCTCAGCCCAGGGTAGAGAGAGGGAGAGCTGGGGATTTTTCTCATTTCTTTGCTGCAAGTACGCAAATAAATACACAAACATTACGCAGCAGCAAATGATGTCTTTTAAAGACTAATAAATCCTGCAAAAGCTTTTTGTTGTAAATCCTAACACAAACTTCTGCTCTGGAGTACATGGGGGGAGAATATTAACAACTATTAAGCACTTCTGTCTGTGAAAGCAACCGCTTCCCATGTGCAGCAACTTCTTTTCCAAGAATAATTTTACAACTCATTTTACTAACTGAAGACTCCGCACAATGAATAGAACGCGCTTCAGACAGGGGCTCAGCACAGTAAACAAATGGAGAGCTGTATTCCAGCACTGCTGTTGTGCTGAGGGAGCACAGGGAGTCCTCCCAGCGGCAGCAGCAAACCTGTGCCAGGGAGAGCAGGAGTCAGGCCCTGTGCTCCACCTGGGAGGAGGTTGTAATGACTTCAAAGGAGCTGTTGTGCTCTTTCATGAGAATAATCAATGTACAATACAACCCTGTTTATCCAAAGGGCTCAGGTGACACTTAGGACTTCCTGATAAAAGGTGCTGGGCATGAGGGAGGGAAAGGTCCAGATGGGTGTGACAAGGTCCCCCTCCAGAGAGTAGGAATCACTTCTGCCTGCTGAAAACTGGGAAAATGTGTCCCCCAAACCCTTTGACCAGCCGTCCCTCTGCAGCAGACCCTTTTTGGAACTCAACCTAGTCCTAAAAGAAGGCTCCTGCCCCAGCCTACCATGCAGAGACAGCATGGCCGTGGAGGGGTTTATTCCTGACACACAGTGCCAGTGCACAGCGAGTCTTTGTCCAGGACTTCAGGAATGGGACACTGATCCTGCCATGCCCCAGTGTGCCCGATCACACACACACACGTTCCATTTGGTGGAAGGAGGCTGCAGAAGGAGCCTGCTCTGCCCCACCCTCAGCCTTATCCAAAATGTCACCCTTTGAGAGTCAGGGTCCTGTTCCTGCAGGGGCCAGGAAGGGTGGAGGAGCTTGAGCTGTCAGGAGGTTTGGTGGTTCACTATTTAATTTCTTTCTGCTTTCTTTGACCTGCCACACTTGGGACCAGAGCGCTGGGTCAGAGTGATTCTGACAGTGCCCTGCAAACACCTCCCAAGGGCTTTTTCCAAAAAAGCAGACCACCTGAAGAGACCTACTTGGCTGTATTTTCACACCCTCACACTGGAATTTTAGAGTTCCTAATGGCTTGCTCACTGCCTGATCATCCTGTGCACACTGCTGGTCCCTTCCTTGGCTGTGCCATATTCCCCTTGGCACACCAGTGTGGCTCCTCTGGTGTTCCCATTGATTCAAACTGAATGGGAACCCTGAGCAGCATGCTGTTCCTAGCAGATGGCAGGTGGAGTGGAGTTTGGAATGTGGTGTGGCTGTATTAAAGGGGAATGAAGGAGAAGGGATTACAAAGGGTTTATTTACAGACAACCTGAGAGTAAGATTGCCACCTACATTTTAAATTTTGGCACTGTTCTGTGTTCATATTTTGCAGAGCCCGTGAAAATGGAAGATGCTGCAACAACTGGATCTTCAGTGTTACAGTAATGTAGAAAGCACTCTAATTTAAAAATGTTGCTTGGGTGTTTTAGTTTGTAAAACAAGAAAAAAGTCCCAAGCAAAACACACACACAAACATATGCATCCCAGCAAAATATAAGATGTTTCTCCTTTCTTATTTAGGGACGTGAAAGTGGTAGGATGCTGGGACCAAGGAATCAGGTGAAGGAAGGACTGGATGAACTCTGACTTGCTTGCTGTGTTGCTGTTGCTCACAAAGACAAGCTCACTGGCATTTTGCTCACAGAAGGAGAAGTTTTCTGACATGAGTCTCCCTTTGGCACCAGGGCTGCATCCACCACTTCTACTCCCAGGGCGTGATGAGCTCAGACTTACTAAAAACTGGTCTAATGGAAATGGTGGTTTCAAGCCCTGTACCTCAATGGGGACCATTTCAGAATGCCTCCAGGACACGCTGTGCAGTTGTGCTAGGACAAACTGAGCGATGATTAACCTCGAAAACATGTCTAATGCAGGCAGTCCTGGGTAATTCCTTTCCTTGAAGCACAGTCAGTGCTGCCTGGCTGGGGATGCTGCCTTTTCATCCAGAACAGTCCCATATAGCACAACCAAACGTGAGTGACAGGGGTGGGTAAAAAGGCTCTTACATCCACCCAAATCCTACTCCAGTGTTAAGTGTCCTATCTGCTGCTTGTTCAGAACCTCATATTCAGCAGGAGAAGCCAAACCCAGCAGCTACTACAAAACTGCCTTGCATCAGGGTCTCAGGTTCATGGGAGAGTGGGGCTGCAGCCCTGATCTGCTCAGGTTTGACTCAACGTCCTGTGTTGTCCGAATCACTTCCATGCCAACATCACACACCAGGGATCGCCATCCCTTAGGTCACCACCTGACCCCCAGGAGGATTCTGTGCTCTAAGGCACAGAAATTCTTGATGTTTCCTTTGTGCAGGTCTGCTTGTCTAAGGGGGATGGCAGGACTGTAAAACACTGAGTGTCTGTAACTCATGTCTCACGCTCACTAACGTGGACCAGAAGCCAACAATTGCTGCACCCAGTAACATCCTTGCACTGCAGCAACGTCTGTGAATGCAAACCCACTGCTGCAGCCCCCTCTGCCCTAAACAAACTGCTGAGGCGCACACAGCCTCTCCAGAGACAGCCACACTGGGGCAGGGTCCCACCGAGCCCCAGAACTGATCCTGTCTCCAAGCAGAACCAGGAGCCTAGACCTAGGGACAGAGTTTGAGAAACAGGGCAATAACCTGAGCACGCTCTGCATGCAGGCAGAGAAGACCAAAGATGCTGTTTGCTGCTTGCACTTTGGAAACTGCATGTGCTCTTGGTGCAGTGACCTACAGAGTAAGGAATCCCTAAGAAATCACTAATAGGTGGTGTCTCATACAGCTCCACTGAGACTGAAAATGAGAAATAAAACACAGACTCTTTGGGAGAGTTGCCTGTGTATTTCACTGAAACATTTTAGATTTCCAAATGTTTCCTATTATTTATCATTTTATATATTTGCTCTTTGAATTCCAAGGTAATGGGCCAAGTCTAGGAAGACTAGAACAGGATCCAACCAAGCAAGAAAAGAAAATTAGATCGTCACTTTGCTCACAAAAACACAACTCCAGCCCACAAAAGCAAAAAAAAAAAAAGCAGCCTTAGGGCTCAAATGCCATCATTGCCTCAGAGCTGTGCCTTTCAGGGAGTCTCCAAAGCAGGGGTGATTTCACAGGGCACACACAATGCCCAGGCACTACAGGATGGGTTCAGGAGGGAGTCCCAGCCTTAACTCTGCATGTTGCTCCTCCTGTGGTTTTGGGTCAGACTCTCGAAGTCAGTACAACCTACTTTTTGTGGTTTAATAAATCACATACTTTAGCTTATGTAATGACTCAGAGTGAGTGATTGTATTCTCTTCTGGCCCAGAGGTGATGTGGTCATATCCCAGCTCTGTAAGGCAATGGAAATCAATGGTTGCTGCTGGATTCATTTCAGGCAGAGTGGGGTGTGTGGAGGTGGTGAGGGGCTGGCTCAGACTTTGAAAGTTTACTAGTTCCAGATGGAGTTGTTTACAAAAAATAAAACATTTTTGAATCAGCTTGTGGTTCAAATCTCCTTCCTGACCTTCCCTTACCAAAACAGACTAAAAAGCCATGGCTGAGTCCTTCTGCTGACTGACAGCCTGTTACACACGATCTACTTTTCTCCTTATTTTTAAACATTTTGTGAGTCCAACTACCTGCTGAAATTTAAACATCCTTAAGAGCTGCACAGGGATGTGAAGTCACATGCTGCTCAGCGCCAAGGTTTGCTCTCCTGCACATCCAGCAGTGAAACCTGAAGCTGCACATATCCTCCTCATTAAAAGGCTTTCCCATTACACAGAACCCTTTTGCATGAAGTGCTTTGGCACCCTGATTGATTAAATCCCTTTGAAATCGGCTCCGTTACACACATCTCTGTTGCTGAGAGCAAGGGGGAGGAGTGGAGGCAGACTTTGCCTGTGCTATAAACTTTTGGGTTTCCCTGCAAAGGAGCAGAAGCAGCAGAGAATGAGCAAAGGGCACTCGTGGATGAGGCCTGACTCTGCTGGTACAAACAAGGGGCAGAGTCACAGTGCTGCTCACTCCCGCTGTGCTCCTGGCACCCCAGGGCTCGCTCTACCCCTCAGCAGGGTGAGGCTGGAGACCACATGGACATGGGGAGCAGTGGAGTGAGATTCCTGCAGACAGGAAGCCCAGCCAGAGCTGTGGCACTCCTGTTTTTGTTATTCCAGCACCACCCTGCCATGGGCTCTGTTGCCTTCAGGCAGTGCTGAGAAAGGGACCTGCTCTGACAGAGGCATGGCAGATTTCCCCCGTGATTAATTGGTGTAAGGGACAACCCATTGCCACTGCAGCTTTGTTGAAAGCTCTTTCTCCCAGCAAACCTCGAGAACTTGGGACTCAGCCATCTACATTTACAGAAGTCACTGGTTTCTCATAAATAAGACCAAAGAGAATTTGTTGCAGGAACAGTGTCTGAAAAAAGTAACCTAGTTTACAATTTGAAGGGGGTTTATTACCTTTTTTTTTTTTTAAGGAATAAAATCCATACATCATGTGTCTGGCATTGTCTGTGCTCTGTGGGCAGCTTATAAGAAGCCAGCAAGAATGGCTGGTTTTCCACACAGGGTTGCCCTGCTGTGATCCACAGAACTCCTCCCTGCCCCCTTCAGAAGGCATCCCTCCCCTTTCAAAATGTGGTGTGCACAGTTTCACACAACACAATCCAACAGGCCCCCACCACATCCATTTTCAGGGGGTAGGATTCCCAACATGTGCAAAGATGCTGCAGAGAAAACTGGCTCGGCGGTGTCAAGAGCAAAGGAGCAGGATAGCTGCCCATGGGCATTTTGGGGGGATTGAGACATGTATGGCGAATGTGATATGCCATGTGGAATACCCCAGTGCTTTCTGAGAAATAAAGCCAACCGACAGCATTTGGAAAAGTCTTCTGAAGAGGAAAGGGAATCAATGAGTTTGCCCCATGCAGTTTGTGTCAATTTTCCCACTTGTAAACCTGTGACTTTCCTGCCTGAAGACAGAGAGAAATACAGGGTGAAAGGCCTTTCCATTTCCAAATCCCATGTCTCACGAGTCCAACAAACAGAGACTCCAAGAAATTAAGTTTTAAAGTGAAAATAGCTCTCTTCAACTTCACAGCATACAAAAATACTGCTCGAAGTGCTCAGAGACTCTGCATGAAACAAAAATGAGATTTCATCCTTCTGGAGAATAATGGAAAGAGGGGAAAAACCCCAAACTTCTAAGCTACCTTTGCTCCAGCATCCTCTAGGCAGCACTTCACATATATCTTTTAGCTGTAGCGTTTCACACGTCTGATTTTGAAGAGCATTTTCACAATTCCCTTTGAATTGCTATGTTTTTCTTGGTTCTCAATACAGCAACGAGGGGACCCAACAGCCGTCATAATGAAAGGCAGATCAAGGACGAACAATAAGAATTGCAACTTCCCACCAAAGCCTGTGAAAAAAAGCAATTATGGTTCTAGCAGAGGACGTGGGGGACCAGCAGCTACACTAGCTGACATAGCCTGTGCCCACCCCACGTGCTGCTTCCCAGGGCTGCCTCCTGGCTGGGACGTCCCAGCAGTTCATGGCACTGAGTGGATCCAGGCTGAGAAATAAACTGGGAAAGGATGAACCCAGGTTGAGTCACTGGTTGGGTTTAAGGGAGGCTTGTTGGGACAACACTGAGGGGCTCAGCAGGGCCACGTGGGCCCCTGACAGAGAAGGTCCTTGCACCACTGCTCCTGCCCCGGTGGTGTCCTATGATGCCGGGGGCCACAGTGACATTTGGCATAAGGAATGAAGGATCTGCACTGCAAAACCTCCAAAATTCACCCAGTGGGATCAGTAGGAGAATGGTTGAGCTTCTCCCAGCTCTAACCATTGCTTTGCCTCTCCAGTGATTGGATTGAAGCACTGTGTATGCAGGATGGACCCTCCACTATTCCCACTGCCCTGGGATGAGGCTCTGCTTCCCTACTTGCATCAATTATTCTCCAACTTCCCTCCCTGCCACCCCCTGGACTCCTCTGTATTTCAACATTCTCTCCCTTAATTTTCCTTTGGAGTTAAAATAAACCTTTTGAAGAGATATTTCCTTTCCAGTGTCATACTACAATGCAGACCAAGTCTGCATTTGATTAGTAAATTCATCCCATGCTGGTGTTTTTGTATCCTCAGTGTCATGCACATTTAATAAAATGCTATTTCACTCTCTGTCCTCACTTTTTTTTTTAAAGGGAAGATGTGTTTTAAAGTGATAGGAATATTCTTGGTGTAGAAAGGGAAAGAAATTCTGAAGCAGTTAATAACCAGAGCTTCCCAAAAGAGCCAGCAGAAGGGACAGGCAGCAAGCACATAGGTCACTGAGCACTTCTGTGTCTTCCAGCCATGTTTGAAGGACCTTTGAAAATGTCTGGGGTGCTCCCAGCTGCCTCTGAAAACTGGAAGGAGATGTCACTGTCAGTGCCTCCACCCCACGAGCCTTTCTTTCAGCCCAGGGACAGCATTAACCTTGCAGGCTTCTGGCCAAAAGCAGGAAGGGAGCCAGGAGGCAACACTGATAGCAGAGAGGAGCCAGAGGGAAAGCAGAGAAGGGAGATGGAAAGAAAAGTGGCGTAGCCAGCAAGAAGTAGTTAGGACCATGCACCTGGACAATTTGGGCAGAAGACAACAAAAAGAAGTAAGGAAGGTAGGAAATAATTGCCCCAGGGCAGTGTCCATCCCTCTGCACTCGTGTCCTTCTGGCACAGATGCAGCTTAGTGCAAAACATTGCAGGGCCAGCACAAACTGAGACATGTCCAGATCCTATTTAGAGTAAAATGCTTCACAGTTGTGTTCACAGGTGCATGATACGGGGGCAGACAGGAACACAAACTTCACGGCCCAAAGGATAAAAGCGCTGGGGGAGGTCCTTAGTTAGTCAAATTAGACATTCTGTTAGGATCTGCCAGCATCCTTTCCCCCTATTTCCCTCAGCTCCCAGGACCAGCCGCAAGCTCAAACCTGAACAATGAAATGTTAATCGGATTCATTGCAGCCAGCAATTTAAAAAAAACCATCCCAGAAGTCACCTCTTCTACAAACACACCCATCTAAAAGGGATATTAGTTGATGCTTTTGCAAAGAAATGCCAAGACAAGGCTGCTTTTGTTGTAAGAAAGATGTCCCGGTGACAGACAGCTGCGGCTCTGTGCCACGCACAGGGCTGGGGCAGGAATTACCTCGCAGAGAAGGCACTCAGGAACTGCTATTTTAAATGTTTGTCAGCATTCTGGTGACATGAAAGGGGTCCATGGCATTTCAGAGAGGATAACCAGGAGTAAATGGTGACCCAGCATTGTAGCTGGCACTTGCTGGAAGGCAGCCTCGCTAGAAGGAAAAGCAAGGAGAGGAAAGCTCACAGAAGTGCTGTGGAGATGGCTTACGTGAAGGAACTGAAAATGAGCAGAAGGGTTGATAAAAGGCATGGAGGTTTTACACAATAGCATATTCTCCTATAAACCACCTAATTCTTCTGCTTGGTATTCATCACTGTCAGAAGCCTTTATAGCAGTGAATGAAGGCTTTATGCCTAGCCTCATTATCAGCTCAATGATAGAGGGCAAGCCATGCACATGAAGTTCAGTACCAGAGATATGTTGTTAAAATGCTGCAATTTGTCAGCATTTAGATAAACAAATGAGGGGCAGAGTGAGTGTGTGAAGTGACCTCTGCAGCATTCACGGGATATTTTGCCACTTGTTCTGAAAAAACGTATTCAAGTTGCTCTAGATTTGCTTGGGTGGAATGAGAAAACATTGATTAAAAAAAAACCAAAACAACTTTGAGCAAGGCAGGGGTTTACTCTCACTTTCTTTTAAGCTGTTTCTCTGTAACCCTGTTCTTTGTTTACTATTGTGTCTCCCATGGACCCTGACATTCCAGTAAGGCTTCTTGGGCTTGATCCTGAGCAACTGGACTCACCAGCACATTCCTGGTGCCTTATTTGCCAGGACAGGCTGTGTGGCCTGTCATTCTGAGGTGTGAATGTGAATTGATAACACGTCAGTGATGCAAACTGAAGGAATGTGCTCTTCCCTAATTCAGCTAGTAAACAGGGAACTGCAGCAAAAACAAACAAACAAAAAAATCTCTTTCAAGATTTTGCATCTTCATCCTTCCCCATCGAGCAAGCTGATCTCTGAGTGTTTATTTGCTGTAGTATCTCCTCTGAGGCTTACGTTTGCCTGATTCTGTCAGTTCTTTCTCCCGGAGCTCGAGTGAAACACACGTGAGGAGCAGACAATGCTGCTCTGCAGAGGACTCCATCTCTCAGTCTCTTACAGAGCTTTTAATGATGCTGTGAAAGCCAGACACCCGAGAAATCAAATCAAATGTATTGTAACACTTTCTGAAAAGCAAGATTATGCTACAATGGGGTTTCAATCACCTCCGGCAGAATGTTTGTCTGAAATCAGGCCTTTCTCAGATTGTACACAGCTGTTGAGCTGCCTAATGCTTTCACAGTTTTCCAGTGTTGAAGGAAAACCTTGGTGGCATGGGATCACGATCAATCTCAATACCTCATACAAAGTGGAGTCACTAAAGTCTCATTTGCAGCCCCTTTTCTTTTTTAGCCTATACACAAACTTTTCTGCTCATTTGAAGAGAATTATGTGGGCTTAATTAAGTGTAGTAACTTATTGGTAGCACAGTGCCCAATCAAAGAAATGTGCAGATGTGATGTGAAATGATGGGGCGATGCTGTTGTGAAGAATACAAATCAGGGTGACGGCTATTATTTGTACCCAAAAGAAGTTATTTGGGACTCAATTATCCCATTCATAGTAATTGCGGTGCACCAGATGGTTACAATGCAGAAGAGTTTTCCATGACCATAACATTTCTTCTGAGCATCTTTTCTTCTTCTCTAATTCACCATACGACGATTAGTTTCTTATTGGGTGTTTATTGAAATGAGGGGGGCTAAGGAACAGATTTAGTGCATCAAGGAACAAAAGGGAGGGGAGACGGGGAGACCCATGAATCAAAATAAGAGACTGCAGCTTGCTCTGTTGTTTTTCAGAGGCCTTGAAATAGTCGCCTTGCAGCTTATCTGCAATGACCTTCCCTCCCCTCCTTTCTCTTGCCTCCTTCTCTCCCCACGTCCAGGAGATGTAAAGGTTTTAAAAACTGACCGGCTGCTGTGCCGTCTGTCAAATCCTTTCCAGCCAAGTGAGCAGTTTTTCATTTAATTCACTCAGTTGTCCTCAATAAAATTAATTCCTTCTCATCGGCACCATTGAAGCAGCGAATAGGAACAAAACCAAACGAAGTTGTGAATATAGTGCTGGTCATTAACTAGGGGCACTGACTCCATCATCTGTTCACCCCTTTAGCTCACCGAGATGTTTGCAATAGAAAAGGAAAAGCCGAGCAGGTGGGGAGAAAGTGAGAACAGAAGAGCCTGAGGAGCCTTGTTCTCAGTGAGACAAAATCAGCTTATTTCCACCTCAAGCTACGAAACAGCAGCCCCTTGTGCCAGCAGGATCTGGCCTTTGGCTTGGCACTGTCCTGAAGCTCTTGCCCATCACCAGCGGAAATCAGCGGGCAGGAGGTTGGTTTGAGCAGGGATGCTCTGCATGTGCAGGAAAAGGTGAGAAACTTGGCACCCTGCAGCCACATGCCCGCAATTTTTATGTTTTGACTTTCCTCTTTGGGAAAGGGAACTTTCTGCCTGGGCGCTGGGAAAGTCCTCCAGACAGCAGCTGTCCTGGGCTTGTCCTCCAGGTGTGGCAGCACTGTGCAGAGACCTGCACTTATGGCAGAGCTGGAAGTCTGGTGAGAATCATGGAATCATAGGATCACTTCAGTTGGAAAAGATCTCTAAGATCATTTGGTCCAATAATTAACAGGGTATTTCCATGTTCACCTCTAAACTGTGTTTCCAAGTGCCACTTCCACAAGGTTTTGAGGACTTCCAGGGGTGGTGACACTCCACAACCTGTTCCAATGCTTGACCCCCCTCTTTGGGTGAAGAAATATTTCCTAATACCCAACCTAAAGATCCCATGGCAAAAAGCTGAGGCTATTTCCTCTTGTTCTGTCACTTGTTGCTGGAGAAGAGACCAATACCTCACTGCAGCCCCCTTCCAGGTAGTTGTACAGAGCAATGAGGTCCCCCCTTATGACCTGGCCTTTTCCCTTGGCAACCTTCCCTTTCTAACACCTTTTTCCTGCTGAGCCCAGCAGTGTTGTGGCACTCCTGGACTGTCCCTGGGCAGGACAAGGAGCAGGCAGGCTTTAATTGGAGCGTACCTGTTGTTATGGTTACATTTATTTGTGAGACACAACGATGGTGTTGGGACTCACACATCCAGGACCTTCCTAAGACAACGGCATGGCTCTGGTGGCATCTGCTTGAAACCTAATCATGTGGCTTCAGAGGCTGGCAACCACATCCTACTTTGGGGCTAGCCAAATCAAACTATAGCTTGGTTTAGTGCTGCTAGCTTTGAGGAAATGATGGTTATGAAATTTGGGCCAGAGTTTATGTTTACTTAAACTACAGCTGCCACAAGACAGAGTCCATCTTTCCTAACAAAGAAAGCCGTGGGTGAAATGTGCCTTTCTTAATTTTTCAAAGGTGCTTTCCAGCTTAGACACAGCCCCTACACTGCCAGCAGTGTTCTGAAACCTCTATTGAAGTGACAGTAAGCTGCAACCCACAAGCTCAAGCCACGTTTTGCAAACTGTTTATTATTTGCAAATACATAAAGCTTGATGACATGTATCACACAGATCTAATTTCAACCATGTCTTTGCTTTAATAAGCAAAACATGCTGTACCAGCAGAGCTACAACCAAGTGATGATAATATCTGGTTTTCATACCATGTACAGATCAGAAAGATAACTTTTTTGCCTTCCAAAACAAGTAGAAAATGAAAAAAAAAAAAAACCAAAACAAAAAAAAAACCAAAAAAAAAACCAAAAAAAGAGAATAATCCCAAATCTGGCTTTTTGAGCACTACAGAATAAGCAGAGGCAGAATTTCCAAGACAAACAACGGCTTCACCATTCCTATCCACTTATTTCTCAACCAGTGCATTTAATGTGGATCTAGGAATCCAGTGCTTCCCTAAAATGGGTGAATTGAGACAGAACGTACACACACTGTGGCATTTCATGCCTCTATTACAAGAAAGATGAGGAAACAGGAGGCAGAGAAGCAGAGTTGCAGGAAATAGATCTCACAAGTTTGATGTAGACCTGGTTTGCCCCCATCAGAGCATAAAACCCATAAAACCCAGAAGCCCTGATTCAGGTCATCCTCTCTGCATTGCTGCCTTTCACTAAGTAGATCAGTCGTGCACTTCCTATCAAGCTTTCTGAGCAGGCCCCTTCGAGGTGAGTGGAGAGGCAGCCAGAGAAAAGTAACACGTTCTTATCTCAAGAATGGAATGAAACTTTTCTCCAGAGGTGAGCGGATTAAAAATAATATAAACTGTTATGTTTGATAGAGAATAAAACACTGCCCTCACTCCAGGCAATGCAAGCCTTCTCCCGACCTCGGTGAGTACACAATTTCACATTGTCCTTTCCATCCTGTAGCTTAATATCATTGCAATCCAAGGGTGCAAAAATGGGAGTTCAGATTCTTCTTCAAACCATACTGCATCCAAATGGAACTTTAGCACAGCTTCCCTGACCATTATGTATTTTTAAAATTTGGAATCATGTTGGCCAAAGGGAATTACAGTCTGTACCCTCTTCTGTAAACTCTAGGATAATTCCCCAATTTGATTTACAGACTTGCAAAACCCCCATCAGATCTCATCTCACTGCAACTGGGGGACAGAATAGCTACCCAATATGGATAAAAGCATGGAAATTTGTTCCTGGAGTGTTTTCACATTAGGCTTTAGTCAGGATGCAGACCTTGTTCCCAAAAATTGAGAAATGAAGCTAAGGTCTGTTACAATTTCCTGCTCTAATTCTGTACCAATTAATCTGAGCACATTCAGGCCCTGCTGCCAGCAGGTGTGCTGGAAACTTCGGGGCTGTGGGGAAGGCAGAGGGACAGCTCCTACCCAAGACACTCTGCATGCTAAATACTGAAAGATTTGCCTTCCCCTACAGTTATTTTTATTGACTCCTGTTCACCTTCCTGTACCTGAGGCCCCAAGTCAGGGCACTGCTGGACTGCATCTCTTCTAACACATCATGGAGGGGATTCTCTGTCCTCAGAGCTTCAGGGCAGTGTGGATTGGCTCTCGTTAGCGGCACATAATTACTTCTGAGGAGCTCAGAAGATGAGAGAAGGCAAACAGAGGATACCAAGAGGGCCAGAGGCCAGCGGACAGAGCCATGAAAATCCCTGGACCTGTGAGACCTGGGCTTCCAGAGGGTAGGGGCCCACACACTTCCAACAGCTTTGGCTTTCCCAGGAAAGCCAGTGAGATCCCTGGGCTCAGGTGTGCACACAGTCAGTGTCAGATATCACCACATGCTCTCCTTATGCTGCAGTTCCTCTGATGTCTTGACTTTTCCTTTTTGCAGCAATGGTTTTGGTGACTGTAGTTTCAGACTTCCGCTCAGACTGGCCTTATTACATCAGACTACTACCCCCCAATATTTATGGTGTTGTTTTGTCTCCCAAGCACACACAGAAATTTCTTCCCATACATTTTATTTTGATCTTATCTAGGGCTATAGCCTCCTCACTTTACCAAGGTCTCTTCTTTTTGTTCTTTGGTAAGAATAAGGCCATGCAAAAATATGTGTGATGAAGCCTTAAAACCCCTGAGACCTATTCCATGTCAAACTCTGCTGTGAGTTCAAAGTACAAAGGAATGTCTCATTAATGGACATTTATATATCATCTGCATAATTACTCGTTTTTTATTCCCTCTCCCCTTTTTATGCCTTTTATGGTTTGACATTGACCATGCATTGACTGTCAGAGGTCGGTTACAAGAACAAGATTTGGATGAAAACTTTGCAGGACACACTATGGAGAATTTAAATAGATAGCAGCCACTGACTCTGTCCAAAGCCTTTTTCCATGCCTAGGAACAGAGTTGAAATGAGGATTAGATTTAATGTTTATCAGGGTTAAGGTCAAAACCAGTCATATCTCTTTATATCTATTGAATTAATTATAAATACTATGTGGTTAGGTGGAGTTATTTCTGTTCCAGGGGTCCTATGCTTCTCTAAAGCTATTTTCAAAATAACTGGAAATAATTATTTGCATTAATTTCATGTGGTATTATATGTGTATGTTTGGGGTTTTTCAAGAAAAAATTTAAAGGTCATAAATACTCAGATAGTTAACTTCAAAAAAGGAAAATACATTTTTGTTCCAAATATCTTCAAACTAACAACTAAGCAGGTATTCCTTTTACAATATGCCCTTTCCTCAAACAAATGGTTTTCCCAACACTAAAAGAAGTATATTGTCCCTCAAAACACAAATATTTAGGTAGGAAAGTAAAAAAACCTAGCATGTAGGGACCAAAGTTTGCATATTTTCACCACAGCCATAGAAATATTTGTGAGACCAGATATTTGTTTAGGATAAGGGATTTTCCTGTGAGGCATGAAACTGATTTGCACCTCTGGTCCCAAACATAAAGGCCAAATTGCTGAAATATTCACTTAACATGCAGGAACCAAAAGGCCTTCAAGGTGACTTGGAGAGAGGTTCCCACAGCAGAAGAGGGCAATGAGATCTGAAGAACAGCTGGCTAGGAAAATGTCACTACACGTCTCCAACAGTCTCCCCACTGGAGTTCTACAAAAAATGTTTTTGAAAAAGTCTTGAAAAAATCCTATTATGGCTTTGTTTGGAGCAGAAAACCTGATATTTCCTTTTTAAAATTAATTTTCTTTTCAAAATATACTTAAGACTACATCCATAACAAACAGATCAACAGAGGGAACCCCATCATGCCTGGGGGCACCCGGGCTTGCGGTGCCCTCATCCCTGGGGTCAAGCTCTGTCCATCACTCCTGGAATTGTGTGCTTGGAGTCACACATCCATAAACAACCCTAAACACACCATGAAGCGGGGATCTCCCAGGGCTGTAGCTGCCAGTCTGATAGGGAATAATGATGGAGCAATGGGATGGTTGGTGGGAACAGCCCTCCTGAGCTCAGTCCCACCACACAATGCTCGAAGAAGGACTTTGTCCATCATCTTCCTCTCCCCTCCAGGGATAAAGTCTGAATTTATTCTCCCTGCTCTTCTAATGAAATAGATTTGGCTTGCTGCAGTCAGGGCCATTTGAATCAGGCAGAGTTCCCTTGAAGACTGCTTGGACTCCAAGATTTTCCCAAAATTTCATACAGCACGAGAACTTCTTTTGATGGCTGATAAAATTGTTTGTTGATATTGGCAGTACCTAACTTCTCCACTCCTTGTAGCTTCCCTCCTTTCCCTTTCTTCTCCATCCTCCACCCCGCAACTTTCCCTGCCCTTTTCCAGCATCCCCAGCTCCCAGACTCTGGCTGCTGCCCCCCTGGCACCCGATGTTTCCCAGCAGGGCTGGGGGGACCCCTCTTGATGCACTGCAGATGTGAGCTGCTAGTGGGGCTTTCACATGGAACTCAGATTGCTTGGGAAGGTTTAACCCTGTGACTAAATTCTCAAACCTGCAAACTGTAAGCAAAGCCCATGCTCCCATCCAGGCTGAAAAGGGCAAGTTAATGAAAGAAACCCCCTACCCCAGCAATTCACAGGATGCATGAAAAGAAACCTAAACCCCCCACATTCTCAATGCTAATTAAGCAATAATGATCAAGGCACAGAGTATTTCCTGGGGATTAATAACTAACTGGGAGGAGATGATGACCCCAGACAGTCATTAATCCTCAGGAAATGCCCTGCATCGAAGTTGTTATTGCTAGTTCAGGCTAAATATGTGAGAAAAGAGATTTTTTTTAAAGTCCTTGCTGGAGGTTTTTCCAGTATGTTTTCTCTTTGGTTGGAATTAAGAGCCCCCCGGAGTAGGACTTCTCAGACCCATCAGTCAACCAGATAGCACAAAATATTCTTCCAGACCCCAGCATGATAAGAAATAAAAGTTAAATCGTAGTTCCTTAAGTAGACTCTTCTGCAGATGTCTCTTGAGACATTTGAAGCCTAATCCTGAGCAGCACAAAGCAGTGTCAGCTCCCTCTGAACTCAGTGAGGAGCTCGGGCTCTGGGACCCCAAATTTCTGTATCATCTGAGAGCCTCCTTATCTGACAAACACAGAGTCCATGGAGCTTGATGCTTCTGGATATAGGCCCTGACTTTAGTTAAGCTCATGCTTAACTTTAGGCAGAAGTACACTCGGCTGACTTGAATGATTTAACAGACCATGTGCATTAACCAGGAAAACTTTGCAAAGTGTTCCTTGTAAGGAAGACCTCAAAACACACAAACACACACATGAAGACATATGCAAAGGAAAAGGATGAGAAAAGCTCCTACTACCACACCAAACCCTGTCTCTTCTCCCCAGACATTCTCAGATCTGTTTCAGAAAGAATTTGGCTTCTGCAATCAAAGAAATGGAAATAAAACAAAAACTTCCTCATTCTCATTAGTAGTTCTTAAATTTTTCTGAAATCAGAGTTTTTTGTATGCCATTAAATGGTCCTTCAGCTTTGAAAGAGAAATTAAGAAAAGATAAGAAAGGAAAAAATAAAATGGGTTTCATGTACATTAATCTTCCCAGCTAAGTTTGAAAACACATGAACACAACGGTACAAGTAACAATAGATAAACTTTCTTTTCTGAAATCTTTGCTGTCTAAAAACTATTAAAATTAATAATGTTGCAGGGAAACAAAGGCATGGTATACATTTACATATGGCTACATACGATATGCACTACATGCTGTTTCAGTCCTAAGTGTCATTTTCTCAGCTCTTCTGTGCCACTCCTTGCAAAAAAAAAAAAGCCCCTGGAGGATGGAAAAGAAAGGTCTGACAACAATAAGGCCTGCCTGAGTTCAGCTCCTACATTAATTTGAAACCATTGAAAGCATTCAGCACCTTACAGGATTAAACTAAGGAAAAGACTTATAGAATAATATAGTTAAAATTCAGCCCTAACTACTAGGAAAAAATTAATTATCTTTTTCTTCTGTAGCATGTCTAACTATAAGAAGAAAGAACCAAGAAGTCAGTGAAATATACAAACTACAGAAAGCTCTTAAACTAATGAACAGCCAGATGAATTAGCAAACCCCACTTTCTAAAGATCTCTGCTTTATCCTCCACATAAATCTCTTCACTTTACAGCAACACCAGCCCCAAGTGTTAATAACACAGTGTCAGCAATTTTGGTAAGATTTATATAGGAAAACTGCACCGAAAATTGCCTGGTCATTATACATTCCTTTGGAATCAATGAAACACTATAAATCTTTAGATACATTTGTGCTCATATGATTCAGACATACTCCCCAAGTGTACCCTGACACTCATTAGAGGATACTTAAGCATGGTGTGGCAGAGAAAAAAAAAAAAAAATAAAGTCTCCATGGTTTTGGTTTTTTTTTTAATGGAGCACATAGAGAGTGTATTGCAAGGGCAGGGTTGGGAGATCTATTTTTCAGACGAAAATTAATAACAATTCCAAACCAGAACCAACCCTACAGCTCCTCCATACCATGAGAGCACTTACTTGGTCTAGAGTTTCATGTTGGCCTATTTCTTACTAGCTGGGCTAAGCTGGCATCAGGGGGCTATCATCTGTCAAAATATCAGCAGGAGAAACAATTGACAAAGCCACCACTTGAGAATGTTGAGTAAACTGGGTAAAAAGCAGTGAAAGAAGTTAATGTGCAACCTGGCACACAGTACCAGCCCAAGCCGTGAGAACCACTTACGTGATAATTGGTCCCTCACAATATCTTCTGCTCTGTAAAACATTGTCCTGGGCTTGTCTTTCAGCACAGGAACAGATCCCTTTGAGGCACAATGAAACAAACACCCACCTGAAAGCCCCCTCCAGCTGACAGGGGAGGAATTCAGGTGGGAAAGCTTGCGATTTCTGAACAGCTACAAACAGTTTCAGGTAACTCCAGACTCACCCAGGGTCAGCAGAAAAAAAGCAGACGCTTTTTTGAAAGAAGAAGAAGCACATTTATATGCAGCCATTTATTCAGTTCAGACAGAAATTAGTAACCTCTGGGATTCAGAGTATCTCCCTCTCTCCATTTTTATCCTCCTTGTTGTCCAGCTTTAACAAAAAAAAAAAAAAAAATTCCTTATTGTACTGGCAGAGCATTACCAGGGGAAGAAATGTAAAACCAGGAATCAGAAAAGAAACAGGGAAAATTAACAAAGCTGGTCTGTCTACAAAGTAGGAACCCGCAGCAGAAACAGAAGAACATTGGAATAGATTATGAAACATCTTGTAACACGGGTGTTTCACATGGCACACCAGCTCCTCTCAGCCTTGCTTTATGTGTACAAATATATATATATGCGTGTACATATATATATGCACACATATATACGTACGTATAGATATGCATCTACAACTTTTTAAAGTTGGAGGAGTGGGAGCCAGAGCAACTAAAATCAGAGGTAGTTGATGTATTGCCACATTAAAACTCACACTTGTTCATCTACAGGGGCATTTTGCAAGAGAGCAGAGGAGAGAGTGCAAGTCATCATCTGAAACCTACCCAGAAAGGAAAGGTGATGAAAAAGCTTTGAAAAGAGGGGTAAAATTCACCCTATAAGGAAATTATTTTACTTTCTAAAGTTGGTTCACTTTGAGCTTGTAAAGTGACCTAGGAGACTGTTCTAAACTGGGATCTTCTTGAAAGAATGGGTCTGATTTGTAGCTACTGGAAAATATGAAATCCATGTGTACTTTGGCACATCTTCAGATTCTCGAGAGTCAAGAAATGGGCCTCTGTGTTTTTTAGTGATTCAGAGAGTGGCAGTCAGTCCTTACAAAGTGGGAGAACTCAGTGTTTGTGGAGCAAACATAATTTTCTTTATGACAGAAAATTTCCCATGGTGAAATCTGTTCTTTCTTGTGGTGTTTCAAAAAATAGTGATCCACATTCAGGCTTGTTGCTAGAGCAACAAACATGAGGGCAAATGCTGCTCTCCAGAGATAGGTTCACTAGCAGGCCAGGTGTTCCTTTGTATGGATCTGGGCTTTGTCATACTAACAACTGTGGATGAATCATGGCAATTTTCCTTCAGATTTCACTACAGCTTATGACAGCCATAGTTTCCTACGCAGCTCGTGCTAAAACAATCCCTATTCCCTGAAAAACACCATCCTTTTCCTAGGTAGTCATGTAGTGACCAGTTTCAATGTGTCAAAGGAAAAGTTAAAGGACAAAGCCGGTACTTGGCATCCAAGATTAACAACAGCCATTATAGGATTTCCTTTACTGAGATCACCCAGTGTCTCACAAAAATGTCAGCACGGCAGCCAGAACAACCGTGGAGAAACCAGACAGATGAAAAGTCAGCACAGAGATGAGGCTAAAGTGAGCTCCCACGTGAATAAGGCTTTATATCTTGCTCTCATGCTTCATAACGAAATGTGCAAAACACATGGTACACACGGTTATACCTGGGCTCTATTCACACACTGGGAAGGTACAAAAAGGTCTTCATCTGAGAAACCTGTCCACATGTGAGGAAAATGGCTCCCTGGGAAAAGCATGCTGCCAGGCTGCACAGATTCCAGGTCAAGGAGGCAGCTCTAGAGCAGAACCCCCCTCTGTACCACCCTAGGTATGTCTTTACTCAGATAAACAAAAGAGGTTCTAGAAGAGAGTTCAAACAGTGGAACCACAAGCATCCATAGCATATAATTGTCATTTTACTCCCTGGTCATATCCAGGCTCCTGCAAGTAGCTCCCTCCAGTGCCATGCCCAGGCCTGGGCTAGCAGTATCACACTTAGGGGGCTGCTCCCAAAGCAGCACATGCGTGACATGGCCTGACCACCCCAGCAGCTCTGCAGTGCCGCCCCAGCAGGCTTTCCAGCCTCAGGCACTGCCACAGCCCCTGTGCCACAGCCCTGTGCACCCACCACCAGCTTCATGCTGTGACAGCAACACGTGTGAGAGCTGGAATGCAGCACCACTGGGCTTCAGGGACTTGTACCGGGGAAAACACTCAGATACTCATTCTCTAGGATCCTCCAGGAACCCACAGGGGCCAGATGAAAGCCAGTCCAAAATGCCATGAAACAGGAGCACAACTCTTCTCCAACAGGAGCTGAGCATGCACCAGTCTGTGTCACTTGGCTTTGGGCACAGCGACTGCTCCCTGCCTCTCTTGTATTTAGAGACCCACACACAGCAAAGACCTGGGCCCCCCAAGTAAAAAGCTGTGATTTTAGTCTTCATAATCTGCGTTTATTTGTCCTCAGTTGCCATGTTGACAACTTGTTCTTCCTTTCATTTGTCTTCCCTTTAACTGAACAGGAAAAAAAGGCAACTTTCTGCCTAAAGGACATCAAATCTTGCAAGCAGAACATTGTGACATCAGAACCACGTTGGTCGTCAAAATAAGGACTGGCTAAACTTACCCTACTGCTCCTGGATGGTGTAACCTCATTGATTTATTCCTTATTTACCACTGCCTAGAAAAAGCCCGACCCTCCTTTCCTTGTGAGAGGAATTTTGTTAATGGACTATATCCAGAGGAATTCAGGACTGCTTTGGGTTTTGCCTGTAGGTTTAAAATGCTGAGATGTGTAATTATCAGTGAGAAAACCACAGCTTTCAGTATCCTTTCCTGAGCCAGTACCAGCATATGGAGTGCTCAGCAGATGGAGGGGCACAGAACTACACATCTGGAATGCAGGTTCTCCACCAGATACTTGGTAGAATTCTAGCAGCTGGATTTCTCTGTAGGCACCCTCCACTGCTTACTGCCAAGAAAGAGGTTTGTCCTAATTGGCATCAACAATGACAACAATACCTCCTCCCCCCTAACAAGCTTAAGGCTGGAGCCAGTCACAGATGTCACTCTGCTCGCCTTTAGCTCGCCTATGACTAGACCACCCTCCTCTTCATCTGCCTGGCAGACTGCTGCACCAGGCTGGGTACCAGGGCCACCACCAGCTGCAAGGCCTTGCTTGTTTGTCAGCCCTTCAGCTGAGAAATGCATTCTTTATTCCTCAGCAGCTGGGAAAAA
>VYZP01032975.1:76079-112049 GCA_013400635.1 Hypocryptadius cinnamomeus
AAAAAACAACAATGGAGGAGAGCAATGGTGACTTCTTGAAACTCAAGTTTTTTCAGGTTTGAAAGTCTGACCATTTGCTGGGCTGATGAAGGGTCACCCTCATCAGTGAGGAGGAGGAGGACAGTTTACTAGAAGCCCTTTAAGACAGGATAGCTCTAAATATAGCCTCACTAAATAAACACATTTTCAGGAGATAATTCCTGTAGTCATGCACCCTGTTTGAGCTGTGCTAAGCAGCCCTACCAGTGAAGATGAATATTTACCTCCTAACCTCCTTCAGACTTGCACTGTAGCCCACTTCAGACAGGGTTTAAATGCCTGTTCCCCTGAAAATATGCCACAGAACTGCAAAGAAAGTACAAGAAAAAGGAGGATTGGGTTGTTTAACTGAAACTTCAGTTTGTAGCTGATTGCTAATCCATATGACAGAATATGCTTTTTTTCTACCACAGTTAATTTTTCATTCTCAAAGGTATTAAGGATCATTGGAATTTAAAAGACAGTTTTTTTATTTTAAAGCCTTAAACAAGCTACATAAACTCTGCCATGCGTATCTGGAATGCTCCACCTGAAGGCCTCTCCCCAAAGAACAGAGACTTGCCTCCAGCAAGGAGCGGGGTACTTGATTTAAAAGGACTTGTGGCATCCTTGCTACTGCTTTACTTCTGCAACACCTTTGAGAATGTAGCTGGGTACAAAGGCTAATCCATTACAAAGGCAGTAAAGTTTTAATATTAGGATTAACTAATCCTTTTAAATTGTTATTACAAAATATATATTAAGTAAAAATGTTTTGGATAATAAACCTATGGAAAGAAGACGTTAACAAATCTGCGGTGGTTCAAGAGCAGAAAGTCCCTTTGCATTCACTCTCAGCACATGGAAATTTGTAAAGTCCCTCTATCAGGCATCTTCTGAAGATTTCTTGTTGGTTCAACATGATTGAGAAGTCTTACTTTTCCTTTATTAAAAAAAAATAGTGGTAAATTACTCAAAAAGGTTTTATCCGTATAAAATTGTGGAAGTTTCAAGTATCAGTGATCCCAAACTGTCCTATTGACCAAATTGATGGAGATCTCAACATCAAAAATAAATTATGTTTAGAATAAATTAAAAGCCACAGGGTGATCTCATTGAAAACTTGTTAAAAAGACCAGAGATGAAACTGTTGTTTGGTTTTTTGCTTGACTGTTTGGTTGGGTTCTCTCAGAGCCACAAAACTAAATTTAAGTTCTTGTGTCAATATTCAGTTTCTCCCATGTCCAAGCAATCTCAATTTTTACCACAACTCTCAGGCTGCAGCTGCCATACCGCAGGCACCCGTGAGAAGCCTGCACTTCCTCGGATCTCCCGTGAGGGTGGAGGTTCAGAGGGGAGAGGGGAAGCTGTGCTGATTTTTGTCGCTTCAGCATGGTGCTTTGGGGAAGTTCAGTCAGGCTGGCATGGCTGGGTCATGGCTGATCACTCCTGCCAGCCAGGCCTCAGAAAGGACACTGGCACAGGAACCAGCGTGGGGGGCAGAAAAGGGAGGAGAATCAGGGGAATTTCTCAGGGATCAGAACAAAAGGAGTGTTCATCTCCTGTGACTGACAGCTGGGACACTGGAGGTCGAAGGCAGTTTGCTTCCCCACACAGCTTTAACGAGGGGATGCTTTGACAGTGCTGTCCCTTGACCCTTCTATTAGTGGAAAGCTCCTTAAGACTCTCACATTCTCCAAGGTCTCCCTTTCTCTTGACAGGGACTGAGACCACATACCACACCACAAACATGTGCTATTTCAGGCACTGAGATAAAGTTTTACAATTCCAGGCTGTGATCAATTACTGACTATTTGAGATTTATAACAAGTGCTTTTTCCATGGAACGGAAATCTGATGGTAACTTCAACCAGCAGCTCCAGTAAAGCTGAGCAACTGCTGTTTGAAAAAGAGGCCCCAAATGGATCCATATTTCAAGATTTAGCCAACTCAGAATTGGCAACTTTTGTGCCAGATTTAATCCAACAAACTCTGTTAAAGACTGAATCAATTACAACAAACTGGTGTACCAAAAATTTCTGTAAAGGTAGGACATGAAATTAGTCACTCTGCAGATTCCCTTCTATAGCTGCACATATGTAAACATTCATTCTACCTCTCTTTTTCAGATTATTGTTGCCATTGGGGAAATAACTTAAACAAAGCCAATGATATCCTGGAAGAGTACTCCTGGATCAGTTACTAACTAGTGCCTTTCAGTTAGAGAGCTGGTTGTGTCCATGGTCCAGAGAACACAGGATGCATGCATGCACAGGAGGTCAACTCCACCAGCCTAGCTGTGTCATGAGGGTCCTAAATTTGGCACAACAGCTAGGGCCTGAAGGTGGATGGGATGGACCCAGACCTAGGATACCCAGAAAAGGCACTAGAATGATGTAGGACCTGCAGCCTCTTTACACAACACTCACAGGGATTTAATGTAAAAGTAACGTACTCAACATAGTTTAATGCAAAGTTAAAATCTAATACTTACTATACTAAGCCAGACTCAGAAATTGGGATGGCAATCCACCTAGCAAAAACTGCAGGAAGAGGGAGGAGGTGTTATTCCTAATTTAGAACAAGTCCTGTATTACTCCTTCTGTAGGAAAAAGCAAAATGCCCATAGCTTTTCCAGCCAGAAGAGGTAGGTCTGCACTCCAGAGTGGCTCAGACCATTTTTGTTTCAGAACAATGTTTCAGCCACAGTTTGGGTGAAACAGTCTGTGCTTCCCTTGTGTAGGAAAACATGGGTCCAAACGAGAGGCCCACGATCACATGGGAATGCTGTCCTGAAGTTAAAATTGAACTCAAATCTCTCAACTTCTCACCCTGTGTTTTTCCTGCCCAGCCTAACTTCTCATCAGCCCTAGGATACTCTAATGATTAAAGGTACAAACTGTTTGCGTGGCCTTGAGGATTGCAGTCACTCTCAGGAATATATACACACACACACACACACATATATATATTTCCTTCTTGTCACCCCCTCCCCATCTTTTTGAAGCCTTGCAAAGAATAAAGAATTTTTAGGAGAATGCTCTGTCTCTGACGTACATCTGTAACCCATCTTGCTGATTCTGAACACCAACAATTTTGTGCACAAAGACACTGAAATTTCCTTTTTCCGTGACTGCCCTGGTTTTATATACCTCCACTGCTCTGTCTCAGTAGTTCTAGGACCAAACCAGTCACATTGCATGTAGAGCAATACAGACGTATTGATGAGCCACGCAGATGTATTCCAAGTGTTTGGGATAGGACTCAAAGTGATGCACAGCTGGTTTTCTTGGCTAACTTTCACCCTTTTGGAGCTTTCTCTGCTTGTAATGCTCTTCAGAACGTGTAAGTAACGGACCACGTAAATACAAAGTGTTTCTGTAAGAACAGATCTGGATGTCCTCAATTACAATGCTTTCACCCATGCATTTCCTTGAAACCAATATATTGCTTTTCACAGGTATTTCCAAATCTGGTCCATAACTGGGAATGAGGAGTAGAGCCAGTAAAAATTTTTCAGCTGGACAAAGTTCCCATAAAGAGGCAAGGCTTCCTTGAAAATGAAATTTTTCATAGGACTCTGGAGTTACATTTATCAGAGTTGAAGGCCCAGAATTTTCTATTAACTTCACAAACACTCACTCCAGTGTGATTCTATCCAGGTTTTTTGGTTTTTTTTTTTTTTAAGCATTGCAAACACAGTGTGGACATTCACAGGAAGAATTAAATCTGTAAGGAAAGACTATATTTTCAATCACATTAAGAATGCAAGAATTTTCTTTTATTTCCTACCTTATTACTTTAAATTTTTCTTACCCAGCACGCTTAAAGACAGCATTCAGAATGTTTGAATGAGGTTCATTATTATCAAAGTCTTTTCACTAATGAAGCATATGGGAGTTCTGAAGGGGCTGATATCTTTGCATCTGAAGGAATAATTTTCCAATCCATCCAATCCCACAGCACACCCCAGTGCTGTGGAAAGGCCTGCAGTGCAGCACAGGATGGGATGTGGAACGTCTGCCTCACCTCTCTGACCTCAGAGGCTCCCAAAGAAGTCAGAGCTGGAATATTTGCCAGCAGCTGTCTTGCTGAGCTTTTCTGTTCAGTGCAGTATGGCATTATTCTGTGATTACATGCTCTTTCCTGCCCAGAGAAATAGATTTTTCAGTTTTCTTTTCCCCCACATCAACTGGAGTCAAGGACATCCAGGTGCTCCAACACCATTCCCTAGGACTGCCTCAGCTCCTCTTTCCCAGTTTCCTAGGGCTGAGCAGTTGGTTTGCAGGTGGATGGCTTGTGCAGCTTTCATCCTGTGCAGTTTGTAACAGCCCCAGTCAGGTTTTTCTTGCCTTTTTTCCCTCTCTGAGTTTTCGTGGATGGAATTTGCCAAGGTTGATTCATTGAATGGAGTCCTGGTGTGTCCACCCGTCGGCCGAAGCAGCCAAGCCTTCCCTGGGTGCATTCCCATCCCTCATCAGGCTCCACACAAATGTGCACCATTTTACTGCTTGGCTTATAAGTTCCAAAATCTCCAGATTCTTTACCTCATTCTGGCAGTGAAAAGCTGGGAGGAGGGCTTTTAACTGAACATATATTACAGAAACACTACATTTAAGTCTCCTTTATAAAGGAATAGAGATCTGACCCCAAATTTTTCAGAGCTATAATGAATAAAAGGTTCATTGCATGACTCAATGTGCTCTCACTCTTTGGGGGGGGGAAGGTGCTTTATCTTTATTACACATCTTGTAATCTTTTTTAAGTTTAGAACATACAGTCTACACCAGGATCTAATCTGCCTCGTTTTCTTTGCTTACCCTTTTTATATTGAGATGAATAGTATGTGTGCAGAACTCTCTTATTTTTTAATTAACATTTTCCTTGCTACTAGAACAGCTGGGCAAACGGATCATTCTCATTCTTCTAAAAACCGTTCTTTTAATAATATTTATGTTTAATAGTATGATCTCAGACTAGAGTTTATTGCTGCTCTTTTTTTTCTTTCCTTTACAAGATTCCCTTTAAACCTGCTATTTTAAGTACATGTAAATAGTTGTTCTTCGTTTCAATTCAATATTTGCTAATCCTGAGCGAGTAAGAACCATACACTTGGTTCAGATTTGTCAGTGCACGGAAGCATTAACAAATACACCTTTTCACATTCAGCATCCTGTACTGGTTTCCAGTTTACCTTAAAAGGTTCAACACCAGGTAACAGAAAGCTTCTAAGGCCAAAAAGGCCAGCCATAATTATTAACAGGTACTCAGGAGACTGCTAGGCATTATGAGTTAATGTCTTTCATGTGTCTGGAATTCTGGAGGGGATTCCCTTCATAAAGATGAAGCTGGGCCCTTATTAAAGAAGCCTCACAAATTGATGAGGTGTCTTAGGTTTCACAGTTGCATTCAAACCACGTGCTCCCTAAGCTGCATACCACTGACCTCTTGCCTCTTCCATCCTGTCTGCCACTCTTCAATTTGTAGGCAGGTTCCCACACGGTGTGCATTATCCACCCGACCTCCTTGCTGTCCGCTCAGCTGGAATCCACACGGCCTCCTGGATCTGGGCTCCTTTCCACGTGCCAGGTTTTAATACACAAAACAAACAAGGTGAAAGGCGCGATGCCTGTTCTGAGCTGGACACATCATTGCTGTCAGAACTGCCGCACAGGCTCTGCAGATTTACTTTTTTTACATCTCCCTGTAGATTTTGATGCAGCCACTGAAGGATCAGACCTGCTTGTAAGCTGCACCCACAGGAAGAACCAACCTAGGAGTGGTCAAATGTAAGATAACCAATGGCTGATGCAAGCTTCTGCACATGGCCACTCACCATTTCCTTCATACGACTGGAAACTGGGAAGCAGCTGTTTTGGGTGTATCAGAGGCCCTCATCAGAATGAAGATTTCATTGCACAAGGTACCACACAGAACCAGATAAAAATACGGTCCTCATTCAGTCCAAATTGCTTTTGGGGGTGAGGATAATTTCAATTTGAGAAAGACCAACATTTCACAAGGTATCGGGAAGTGTGATCATGGATCTGCATTCTTTTTCATGTGATTTTTTTTGGCGAAACTGAGTTTGGAAGTAGAATACAGCTGATCAATCTGTGCTGAGTAAACTGCTACGCTTCCTAGTCAGTAGGAAAAGTTATGCAGCTGTTTCAAGGGCAGCTGCATAAATTCAGCTAAATCATGGAAAAAGCTTTTTATTCATTATAATATGGCCTGGGGCAAAATAAAGCTGAAGTTATTAAACTGTAGCTAAAAGCTGGCCACAGTAAAATATATTGAAAGATTAAAAGCACATACAGAGTGTGAACTCCTAGTCTGGAGGGTGGAGGTTAAGAGAGGAAAAAGCCTAATTCCTTGGTGAAAAACTGAATTTCCTGAAATCTCTTTTCCTGTACCCAAAGTGGATTCTGGAAATTGAAAACTGCTATTGAATATCTGCATGATTCAAAAGAAAAAAATAATCAATCCAGTAGTTTTCACTTATAAAAACAATAACAAAAGCATGTTCTTTCCACAGTGACCTGGATAACTTTTTTAAGCGTTTCAGACTGCATCCTATGTCAAACAGTAGTTTTTTCATGGCAGGGTTGAACTGTTTTGAAAATGCAACAGTTGGCCAGGATAAACCTTTATCTTCATTTACCCGTTGTTACTCGTATTTTTGTAGCCCTCTGGTAGCAAGAGGTCACATTTCCATGAAGATAAATTCCTTATTAGACCCAACTGTGGTGTGAGGTCATTGCATATCTGTGCCAGGACAGACTTAGAAGTGATGGTGAATAGGAAGTTTTTGTGTTGTATTGTCCTGGCTTACGGCAGCTGGAGCCAGACAGCGTTTGCACCAATATCAGCATGGGCTAAAGCAGGCATATCTTTCTATTTGCTCATCACACAACAATGAGTAAATAAACACTGTCCTCCATGCAGATTGAGCTGTCAGCTGAATTAGGCTGGAGAATGTCCCAGTGCCCCATGTTTCCTACACCTTCACCTCCAGTTCGCGCCGCCCGCACGCCCGGGCTGATTTCAGAGCCGCGGTTAAACACGGCCTCGCTGCTGGCAGGGGTCAGCTCTGCTGTGTCAATGCTAATCCTTCCTGTCTGCTATCAGCTGGTTTGACGTTTGATGTGTGTCAAGTTTCTGTGGCCACTGGAAGCCAAATATCACAGCTCTGAGATAACACTTTGCCCTGCTTTCCTCCAATGGCTGAATAACTTTGCTTTTTCTCTCCTCAAACTCCAAGTCAGGGGGGTCATAAGTTACTAAGACAACCTTGCATTTGCCTGAGAAATTACACCAGAACACCATTTCCTATCGTTCAGATGCAGTCACAAAAGCACTGAACAGAATGCCCTCGAGTACAAGAATTGTAAGCCTGACGTTTTGAGCATCTCATTGAAACGAGCTCTTTCCTTTCCCAGTGGGGTAAATGGGGCAGGTCTAACATTGCACTGATTTTTACAAACTGCTTCGAATCCGACACAAAAGAAGCCGGCTGCTCAGAGTACAGAATGTCTCCATGCTCACGTCAGACTTGCTCTAAACGAAGCCAAAGGCTTCTCTCACCCCTCCAACTCCACCAAGCAGTTTGTTATGACTCTGTGATAAGGATCAGTATCTACTCAGAGATAAGGCAGGACCACCACCAAATTGGGCCTTCAAAGCATGCTGAGCTGCATTATACCACGGTGTGAAAGGATGTGGCTGTCATGAAGGTGCCAGCTCTTGTCAGAAGGCTGTTCCTCCTATTTTTGCACCAGAGGAGCCTTTCCCATGAGCCCCAGTAGCCATGGGCTGTTAACTGTGGGCTGAACAGCACGTGGAACATATGGACCCCAGCTCTGGCCATCAGCTGTGTCACCTACATGGGCTCAAACAGGGGCTGGCACGCCTGGAGGGTTCTGAACTGCAGCATCTCCACATACAGAGTGTTCCAATCAAGGCAACTTCTCATGCTTGGGATCATTGTGTTCTTCAAGTGCACAGACAGAAGTAAATATGAGCAAAACTTGCTGAGCAAACAGCACCCAAACACATTTTCTGACTCAGCAGAACGTGGACTGTACAGACTTGAGTCTGTGTGAGAAAGAGGAGCAATAACACCTCTGAAAACTAATTTCTTCACCAAAAAAAAAGGCAGAATATATACACGTCCAGATCCTGATTTTACCTGTCTAACCAGTCACCTAAACCAGGAGCATTCTGCACAGTAGAATACCCTCTCCAAAATCAGAATCCCCCCCTCAAGGAAATGACTTAACAAAATCCCATATTGGTGTTAAAAAGTAAAAAATTCTGTCACTTTTGTTATCAAAGTCATTGATTTTGAAAGTGTTTTTAGTCTCAGCCCCAGATATGAGCAAAAATAACACTACAAAATATTTGTGCACACATAGGTGATATAGTCATTATAGATGTAATTACATACTATATACGCAATTCAAATTTAAATATATTGCACCAGGGATTTAGAATTTTCTTTGACAAGCAGTGCATTAGTGCCAAGAGTAAATATTAAGGCTCTTTGTTGACTGGTCTGTCTTTGCAACACACATCAATTACGCTCTATTCTAAATGTTTCAGCTTTTTCAAATTTAAGGGAAAAATGATGAAATAAGAGTTCCTCCTTCATACCAGAGATAGTAAATCCCTCCAGCCTTTCACACTCACCAAACCACATAAGATATCTGTGGCTGAGGCACGCTAGGAAAGAAATGTGCCCTCTCCATCTTTAATGACAAAACCTGACCTTGATCTCATTTGAGTCTCTGGGAAGGATTAAGCTTGGGATAGAGAAATCCAAAAGGCAAACACTTCTTTTAAATGCACAACTGGCAGCAAAATAGAAATAGGCACTCAGAAGAAAAAAAAATAAAAAGGACAAAAAAGGCTAGAATTAATTAAAAAAAAAAAAGAATAAGAAAATGCTGAACACTGGATAAAAATTAGATATTTAAACCTACAACAGAAGTTTAAAACCATGCATCAACAACCCTTATCAATCTTATCAGTGAGAAGTAATTTCATTGCTGTCTCACCACCAGCAGTAGGTAAGATTACACTAATTCCCAGATATATTTCCCCTTACCTGGCTCTGTTCTTGCACTTATCATGCTTAGCCTTCATCAGCCACAGGGAGAGTGCTCAGATGAGAACTTAACTTTACTCACCACATCTTTATCACAGGTGAGCCACATAAAAAGCAATATATTGATTTTAAGCCTGCTAAACTGATAGTTTATAGATTTTACTCTATAATATCCGGACCATAAACATATCTCCATCGCTGTCTAGGATACTGCAACAATTTTATTTGAGGGCAGGTGAGAGGCTTGATCTTAAGGAGTGGCTGTAAAGGGAAAGAATCAGAGGGAGCTTCAAGCCTGTCACAGATCCTTTGTGTTTCAGAGGAAATAATCTGTGTTGCATAAAGAACAGCAACATGCTTCTCTCACCTTGAGAGCAAGAAAGGAAAGGAGGAGCTTAAGCAGGAGTTCTCCTGTTTTCAATATTACCTACATGAAGCACAACAACTCCTTCCAAAGTACATATGGGTTGGGATATTTCACACAAATCACCGCTCTGCTAACACCAAACAAACTTTTGGGTGCCCTATGAATCCAGCAATTTCAAGGCATAAGCTTTCATTGAAAATGTTTTGTCCACGTGATCTTTAGCTGATGTCCTTCATTACAGCTGCAGACACCGAACAGGGAGCACAGCATGGCCAGAGTGGCCTTGTCGCTAGTGCTGAGGGCTTCACAAACAATTCTCCTCGGCTCTTTTATGAGCAATTCAGGATTTCTTGGGGTTTTCCGGCTGCTTTCAGATCCCTGCTTGGCCTAAGTCACAACACAGCTACCCAGCCTCTTTTCCCAGACAGGAACTGGAACACAAGGCTTGTGGTTGCGGTAAATTAATAAGGGGGTGAAAAAAAGAAATAAACAGAAGGGACTTTTCCCATGTGTTTTACAACAGTGCAAATCTGTCCCCCATCCAGTTCTTCTGCAGCATACCATTCTCCTGCCAGCCATTCCTGTGCTCACTTGCTATATGATACAACTCCAGGCTCCCCCCACCACAAGTTTTATTTTTAATGGGTTCTCCGAATTTTGAAAGGCCAGATACCGATGACGTAAACTGGTGTCAATCCGCACTGGATTTTGAAACCAGATCCAGATTTGCTTCTAAAATATGTATTTAAATGTATGAGGAATTCCCTGCTTGTAATATATATAGCCTTAAGCTGTAATTATTGTCTCTACTTGCATAAGAACATTTTTGTAGCTACGCAATAAGAACGCTCAGAAAGAAGTATCTTTGCAGACTGAATTTCACTTTACATAAATATATTGCAGATTAGGCCCAGAGATAATAGATCATTATAAATTCTTCAAATGCATCATTCTTCAGAGGTGAGAGATTCCCATTAAAATGCAGGATTTCCTGAAATGTTTTATAAGAAAAAAAGTCTGCGTTGTATTTTTAAACTACATCCTCCTCACTACATGTGAGGAGGCATTCATGTGCCAGTGCAAGAACCATTAGAAGGTTTTTATGTGGTGTGGCTGTGAGTTTCTTCATAATTATGAACAGAATATCTCTGGAAACCCCTTTCCCTTCATTTCCACAGGTCTGAGGAGTGTGACAGAACAGACAAATCTCAGAAACATGCTGTGCAGGAGCACAACCGCTCAGCCACTCTTCATTCTTTGGCAAAGCTTGGGACAGCCTGTGGTTTGCATAGTCCGAGAAATCATTCAAGCATCATCCAAAATTACAGTGATCAGGAGTTGCATTTCAGCAGAGGAGACCCAAAAGTCTGTAAAACTAATTTTCCCACAGTCCACACATACCCCCAAACTTCCATCCTAGCGTAGTCTCACCCTCTGCTTTTATCCAGCTGATCAACATTTGTAACCAGCTGATCTGTTGTCTGTCAAAGGATGGGGACTCAGCTCTTTTCAGTGTGATGTTAAGTAGGTGAAACAAACCACGAGCTGCCTAAAACTCCCCAGAACACATTAGGGAAGTCATTTAAGTTGTAAATAAAGGGCCTGGCTGTGGCCCTTTACAACCACTCTGGCACGGCTAGTCCCTGGGATGCCCAAGTCTGCATGTTCTCAGAAATCTCCTCCAGGCAAAGGATGAGATCAGGCTCTGGGCCTCAGTCCAAAAGCTCACGGAAACCCACGGAAACAGCTCCCTTCATTCCTGCAGTTAGCATGGGAAACCAAATTTCTCTGAACGCACCTGAAGTATATCCACAGTCAAGTAGTTAATCTCCTCACGCAGAGCTTAAACCCTCAGGTGTCTGCTCATTCACATTCAGCGCATTTACTGTAACACCACAAGATCCACTCCCCATCCAAGACATGACTTAAAGCAGATGATAATTGTTGGCAGTAAAAACAAGTATTATGGTCCTGCCCAAAATTCATGTCTATTATGCCAAGCATTACATATAATTAATTTGTGATGTGTAATTTGTCCCAAAGACTTTATCATGTCTCCTCCTCAGCTGCCCTTCAGTGCTGCACCACAGCTGAAAACAGGATCTGCTGACAGGTTTATAACGCACAAAGCCTGGCCCAAATCTAGACCAGCCATATTCGACAGAGAATGCACTCAGACTTCACCAGTTATCAGAAAATGATGCTTAATAGACTGCAAAATGTAGTTTGAGGGGAAAATAATGAAAAAAACCTTGGGTTTGATAAGCTGTAACTTAAGCAATTGTCATATGACTTCAAATGGGCTGCACCAGCTTCTCACATTTCACACCAATGTACACTTACTATGGCCATCAAGGGGAAAAAAGGTACAAAATAAGTAAGAACAGTGAAAATTAAATTCTGATGACATAAATATGAAGGTTTCTAAACATTACGCCATGATATTTAATTTATTCCTCAGAACCAGTGGCTGGACAGTTGTGTATGCCTGTAGTTGTGACCATCTTTTGGAGCAAGGCTCCAAAAGGAGTCAAATCTCTCGTGGCTGGAAGTACCTGAGTTTGCCACAATCCAGAGTGCTAACGTGATATTTAGAATGCTGACATGAGATTTGGAATGTTAACGTGATATTTTGGAATGTTGGACCTCGTGTCTTGAATTTTAAGCCAGACAATAACTGAAACAGAACAAGAAAGGTCTGAGCACATCTGAAGCCTAAGGTCTATAAGTAGAACAAAAAAACAATCAGGCAAATTTGCCCTCTCTACCTGTAAAAAGCTGCCTTACTTTCATGAAATACACGATTAGCCTATGTAACTGTATGTGTAAGAACAGAATTTAAAAAATAATATGACAGGCAAAAAATGGGGAAGTGTCCTTTAGGAAAAGGTAATTTTTCTTCTCTCAGCATTAGATGTTATTCTGCAATTGGCACATGCATTTATAATACCCTTTTTTAACTTTATCCTTTTCATTGTAGCAGGAAATACAAGCCAGATCAAGAAGATATCTATGCAGTGAGTTAAACAGTGATCTAAGAAAATTATCCTAAATTTCAAATTGAAATATTTTAAAAACTGTTATTGAATGGCTGTTCCTGACTTTTCTCTTTTGCCCTCCCAGATTTCAACTACAGACTGCAATAAAACCAGAAGATGTGCTAGGGAATTATGAATCTTCCATACAGGCACAAATCAAGGTACTTACAGGTACGTGGACACCTTCAGATGCCTCACGAATGAGATGGTTAAATTGCTACTGGCTCCAAATTCAGTGATTTATGGTAATGGGAAGCTATACAATATGCCCTAGAAATGCAGTTGAAATGATTGATAAAGCTTTAGTCTGACTGAACACATACAGTAGGTAGATTAAGTGCCTGGCTTATCTGTCTGGTCCTGGGTGTTCATCAGTCAGCCTCACTAACAAGCTAAAAGTCAGGATTGTGGTCAGCAAGTTCATATTCATCTGAAAATATGGGGTCTGCAGCGAGCTCTTTCACACAAAGGCAGCACACTGTCCCTGTTTATTGCCTGCTTACCCCTGCTAATGCTCCGGGAAAGGAAAGAAGTGCAGGCTTGAGAAGCAGCTTCACCCCTCGCATTCACTTTCCCCCTTCATTACTTTTTAACATCACTTTAAGTAACAACTGCTGAAACCCATTAACAAACTCATTTTATGGTGCCAGAAATCTCAATAGCTCATAAAATTGTATTATGAACCATGTTAAATTTTGCTCGAGTCAAACGTGATTTAATAGCTTTTAATCCAAACACTGGATTTCTGTGTGAGGAGTTGCCTTCCAGCCTGGTACACAAAACAGCTTCAAAGTAAAGGCCCAGCTCATAAAGGTGAGGTAGGGTAAGAAACGTGATGTAGAGGATGTAGGTCCAAACTCCCAGGGATGTAAATCAGTATAATGCCACAGTCCTCATGAAAACCCAGCTGCCAGAGCCAAGATATTGAGGGGAATATCTCTAGAATCAGTTGCTCCACCAATAACTCTAATTTTACTGATTTAAAGGACATCACTATCAATATTTTCAAGGGCCAAACAAGGTATTTAAGCTGCATTTCAAGCTAAAATATAAAGAGTGTCCTATGGAACTCAGGAAGAATTCAGCACAAGATGAGCCTATTCTGAAAGATCAGCTTCCTTCCCTCCCACCATTCACCACTTTGTGGGGGATTAAAAAAAAAGAAAAAAAAGGATCAATGAACTCCAACCCCCTTTGCTGTTAATCTGTGCTGAGCTTCAAACAAGCCTGTGGAAGGACAAGACCTGAAAAGGTATTTGCAATAAAAGAGGCAATGGACAGAGAAGTATATGCTGCTAATTAAAAACGTAAAATTATATCACAATGACTTTAAATGAGAATGATCTCAGTCTAATCACATAATACTTTCTTTTGTGCTCCAGGTCACGCCGTCACTCAGATGCAGCATTCAGGAAGCACATTTCATTAGACTAAATAAAGCTTCAATCATGTGTAAAATTTCCAACTTGAATAGGCAGCCATCATATCATTCATCAGTCTAGATGTATTTAATGGGTGTAATTTCTTCCTCATATTTCTGTGTTGATTGTTTCATTTCCATTACAGAAACCTTTCAAGGTTGCTCTTTTTCCCGTTCTTTGGGTCAGGATAAATAACGCTTTTTAAGTTGCATCCGAAAAATACAACCTTTTTTTGTTTGTCAAAAAAATTGGGTGATGGAGATAACTTTAAACCAAGACAGAAAGAAACAACAGACCCAAATCATAACACACACCTTCCCTTCCAGGACTCAGATGGCATTACCCATACTTGCATGTCTCGCAATAAATAATTATGCTTAATCAAAAACAAATTGAGTAGTCTTGTTCAGACACAACAGCCCCCTGTGGATGCTGACACAGTTTCTACAGATGAATTCAAAGGGACCATGTTTAACACATGACCTCAAAGCAAGACACAAGAGCCCATCTCCATCCCTTGCTTCCTCCTTCCCTCTTTTTCACCCTGACATGCACTCATAGACAACATGGTAAAATAAAACCTTTCAAATTTTAAATGGAAAGGGTCAATGAACAATTGAGGGGAGATTAGCAAACTCATCAGGAAGAAACCATAGCAGAGAAGTGTATCTTTCCAGCACCAAATGTTAGTCTTCTAGCTTAATCTGGAAAAGATTTTCTCCTAGACACTTCATTTGGATACACAGATGTCTTGCTTATAAGAGGCAAAATTACAACAGTTCTGGGCTCCATACATAGCCAAGGTTTCTGCACCAATAATATAACCTTGGGGGTTTCAATCTGAAAACCACCATCACCACACTTCTAATTGTTTGGGTTTTTTTTTTTTTTCCACTGTTTATTCCTTTCTATGCCTCCACAGAAGACAGAAAGGCAAAACATCATATTTGCATTGGACTAGATAGCCAGGCTAAGCCTCCCCTGCTCTGCCCAACCTAAACCTTTCCCAGTTCTTCTCCTTTGATCTCCCCTCCTTGTTTATGCACATTTCAAGCACCTGTTGCTTCCCCTGTCGCCCAGCCCCAAACCTGAAATGGGATCTGCTCTGCCACGTGGGGCTCAGCACAAACAACAATTTCCATTTCAGAACCCCCAGTCTGACTGGGTCCCAAAGCCTTCCTGGCTCATCCTTATAAGCAGCACAACCAAGCTCTGGGATGAAACCACAAAATAGCAAAATGGAAAAAGCTTTGCACTTACCTTCTCTGACACATGAATATCTTTGAGAATCCCAGATTAAGCAAAGAGGATGGGACAGAAGATTTATCCATCAGCCTATTGCAGCTCCAACCACAGCAGTTTCCCAGGTAGTCATTTGAAGCCCATGGAGTGGAGTCCTGAAAAAAAATCAAGCAGTAAAAATATAGATTTAGTAACATTTCTTTTTGATCACAACTTTTGATGAAGACAAGTTATTTTGGACATCATGATTACTTTTGAGGGTAGGAACACTGTGGAAGGAGAGTAAGTGGCAGAGACAGAGGACAGCCTTGAGAGGCCTCGGCTCTCTCCTCGTGGTTGAGACAGAAAGCTGACAGGTTTGGTTTTGAAAAGAAAAACCACAAAGCCAAGGCTTCTACTTGGTTGCAAAATCCAGAAGAATGCTCACTACAGATGCTCATGGCCTGAATGAGAATAAAAAGTCCTATGGAAAACCGTAAGGACCAGCATTGCAGCCAGGGCAGTTGGATGCAGTTCAGATAATTTTGATAACACATCTACTCATCATTTTGATACATGACCTGATTTTCATTCAAGCCAGTGGTAATATTCTGCTGGCGGATGCTGAATTGGAGAACTTTGTTCAACACCCAGAAGGAAAGAGAAAAGCCACAATCCTTCTCCAAGGACCATGGGGAGACTGGAACCACTTTTCAGCTCTGCCAGAATTTTCCCATGTGACCTCCTGCCAATTTTTAATTTTGTCTGACCAAGAGGCTGAAACATATTTTTAAAACCTAATGAACTTTATTAGCCAGTGCCTTTGTGGCATAATTCCCATTAAAAAAGGAAAATAAAAAAACTCAGGAGTGCCTGGGAATGTTTTTAGTGCAAGAATTTTTTAATGGCCTTTTCCCCTCTTTTGTGGCAAAGTGAGAGTAGGTATAAAACTTTCCTCATCCATAATATGTGGCAAAGGATTGATCTTCACTTAATCCACTTCATACTGTTTTTCTCTGATGAGAGTTCTTAATGTGAAAAGAAATCTCTACGTTTCACAGGAGACATCATAACACTGTTGTGGTAAAGAGGAAGAGGTGGAAACCCGCCCTGCACAGGGAAGGCTGCATCCCTAAAGCCATGATAGGGTCTCTCTTCAGCTTTGTATGTGTGACTGGAGCATTTAAAACACAGCCCAGCTCAGCTGCAGCCTGACAGGTACACAGGATTACATAGTATTGCAGCATCTTTAATCTTGGAATGTTTAGAGCCCAAAACATCACCAGCTTTGAAGCATGGACTTTTCCCCTGTGTTTCCATTGTCTTTAGCGTCCACAAAGGCATCTGAAAATTCTCAGCCAGGTTCCACTCTGTAACTAAGCCATGGCAGAGCGTTTAGGAGTCAGGACTGAGACATAATCATTGCATTTTATGGACATTCCAGAAGGGAATGCAGAGGGCTAGAGAATTTGCCTCTCAAGGCTGGCTCAAAAAGAGCTGCCTTTCTCCTTCACTCAACATGTGTTCATATTTTTATTCCTATCAGCATTTTTTATTTTAGCATTTACAGGCTCCACTCATATCTTAGGTCCTGCTGCCTTTGGACAACTACACAGAATTAGGAACTGAATTTAGAGACACAGCTTTCCAGCTTGGGCCTATCAGAGAGATCCTAAAGTCTTTTCAGGTCAATGCCTGCAGAGCACACAACCATTTCCCAAAGGCCAGCAAGAACGTTGTCATTTGCTTCAGCAGGCACAAGACCAAAATCCAGCCATGACCATCGATATATTTCCCAAAAATGTTCTACCCGATAAAAATATTTGCACTCTCTAAGGGGAGTCAGGAATGAGAAAGTTACAGAAGAGTTCATAAACACAGTCCCAACAAAAAAGAGCTCTGCTTTAGACCCAGCTTCAAATTCCCAGCTCATCTGTTTCTCTCATTAGGCCTGGCAGATACAGAACAGCTTTGCTTGTCAGGAGCTGAAGGGGTTAAAGTAAGGCTGGAAGTTATTTACAGTTAATAGCAGTGGAAAGATTGCAGAGCAGCTTGGTCCAGCATCTAATCACAAAAATAGTTTCTTGTAAAGAGACTTGAGGGCAGAGACTCTGCAAGTTCTTCACATATTTCATGCTTTTTCTTCAAGAAATGCCAGTAAACCCAATATTCTGGGATAAAGTTTTCCATCGCTTTCTGGTGACCTTGACAAAAAGGAAGTCAATAACTGGCAATTAAAATGAGAGAAAAAAAAAAAGTTGGCCCAACCTGTCCTCATTTCATCAGCTGTGGTATTTCCATTTTTTTTTACTAGCATATTTAGTCAGAAATAATTTTGGGTTATTTTAGGCATGCAAAGACACTGAAGAGAGAATAGTGCACAGTTAGATTGACTTTACTGCTTTGGTCATCTTCAAAACCAAATGTCAAGAAATTATGCAGAGGTACCCATAAGCTAAGTCTCTTGGCTTTGATATACAAGAAAACCTCTCAAAATTCAAGTCAGCAGTTGCAGAAAAATTTTGTTGAACCAGTGATGCTACTTCTAAGTCCTTAGGAAGTTCTTGCCTTTGGTTAAAAAAAAAAAAAAAAAGTAGTTTCACCTTCACCGAAAGACAATCCTAAAAACCAGGTGACCTTAAGAACTGGTTTAGAATCACATTTCTGCAGTGCCTAAAGCTTTGGCTGCAGCATTAGTTCAAAAGGATCTGAGAATGCTCAGCAGAATCAATTCAGAGCATGATGTTATTTCAGTGCATAATGGATCCAGCATTAAATAAAATCTTTAAAGGTACTTACGTATCTATTTCCTACTGAAGTCACATCTTTGAAGGTATTTATCTATCTATTTCCCATGGAAATCAAGGGTTTAGGCTTTTATCTTTTACAGCAGACCAGAGTAAGACACAGGAGGGAAAACCTAACTCAAAGAAGTTTCTAGAAGTGCTGCTTTCTAGCAGCCAGAACCACTCTTGGAGATCCCTGATCTTTATTTCTGTCAGATTAAAATACTCAGAGCTTGAACCAGAGGGCAGCAAACTGAGCAAAGGGCCGTCATCCCTCACCTGGGATGCTGCTGTAGCAAGAGAAACAAAACCACTTTGACCTGACAGCAGCAGATACAGCCCCACCAGTGAGAATATCAGACACAAGCAATAACTCAAAGCGTTTCCTCTGTTGAAATCTCTGTCTCAGTGCACATTTGCACAGTGCCTTTGCTCTGTCTGAGACCTTTGGCTGCAATGATCTACATGATGAGGTGGCAGGGCAGGGGAATGGCTTTAAGCTGGCAGAGGCAGGGTTAAGTTAGATACAAGGAGAAATTCTCTGCTGTGAGGGTGGTGAGACACTGGAACAGCCCAGAGAAGCTGTGGGTGGAAGTGGAACATCCCTGGGGGTGTTCCAGTCCCCACTGGATGAAGCTTTCAGCAGCCTGGTCTGGTGGAAGGTGAAGCCATGGGGTGTTTAAGGTCCCTTCCAACCCAAAACATTCCACAGCGAGTCATTGGCAAAATACAGTTCAGGTCCAAAGAGCAGTGCAGCTTCCTGACATGGAGACAAGACAGCCACAACCACTTACTGCCAGTGGTTGACAGGAATGCTGTGGAGCTACCACATTCTGACAGCTCCAGAACATCCATGCAATTAACAAACAGTAGGGGTTTCTGCCCCCTGCCCCCTCCTTCTGATTGTTTTCATATCCCTTGTTATCAAATAGTTTGGAGGAAGTTAGTTCATGAAAGAGAATTAGGGTAGGCCCTTCTCTGGAAAATTCCCACTGGTCTGACTTAGAGGCTAATAAAAATGCTTTATTGTTTCTTCTGCTGATCCTCCTCACTGGTCAGCAACCCCCCAGGGCACAGTTAGTGCAACAAATTCAGCTCGGAGTGCCTGGTGTCTCATGCACAGCTCTAGTTAGGAATGAGTTTCCTGTTACAAAAGAAAGATCCTGTCAAAGTGCTGCTGTTCTCTCTTTTTTTTTTAATTTCTCACCTCTTCTCCATGTTTAGAGAGAGCTCACAAGGATGATGCTTACTTTTCCACTACACAATTTTTGCCAATTGTCCAAAATAACAATTCCATGGTACATAGAAAGAAACAGACAGCTGGTTCCCCACCACCATTTCATACCTCTGCCTGCACTCAAAGCATCACCTCTTAATTTTTTTCCTGCATGGTTCAGAGGGAGGTGTAAACATGACTATAATCTACCTATTCCAGATGGATTTTTTTTTTTAAGCAAAATACTTTAAAAGGCAGCAAAAGGAGACTGAAGCCTAAAACAGTAAAAATAAATATAATTTAATGTACATGGGCTTTTATCACCTTTAGCTATTTTACAAGAATCATAAGAATATGGATTTAATATCTGCCATTAGTGCAAAATGTAAGATTGAGGGCTGATGTAGGTACTGAAGCACAAGCAGAGTCCTGTTACATCCTTACAAATCAGCATTCCCTCAAATGAGGAAAAGAGTGCAGAATAAGGGCAGACTTCCCTCTCTCCTGAAACCCTCAGTCTCCTAAGCCACAGGCAGCCTTTCTAATTTCCCTCTTCAGGTGGAGGGGAAACTCTGAGGTGAGTTCACTGAGCTCAGTCAGAGTGTTTCCACTAACTTCAGAGGGGTTTGGAACACACTCAGTATAAATAAGGATGGCAGAACGGCAGAAAAAACAAATGTACTATTTAAAGCTAAGGAAAAAATCCACTGTGGTTCAACATATCTGAAATAAAATTTCAAACCCATGCTTCTGAAACAGGCTAAAAAGTTTTGCTCTTATCTATACTCTCACCTAGAATGTATAGAATATTGAGAAATAGGAAAAACAGTCTACTAAAACTCTAGAAATGTGGGAACAAGAAGCAATAACAATCTTTCTTCTTTCAGGATTCTCGACATAATCCTGGTCTGCCTAAAGCTTTATATTGATTTCTAAGAAACCCGAATTTCAACCCCTGAGAAGAAACTGCAACCCCCACTTACAAGAAAAAATCAGTCAAAAAACTGGCACAAAAGCATAACTAAAAGTACACAAGGGATTTCAAACGAGATTAGAAGCATTGTTTTGACCCTGTGGCTTTCAGAAGGGTGTGAGAAAAACACAGTAAAGAGCACAAGAGGCCTTTGCAAACTGGGCAGCCGAGCCAGACAGTTTAGAGGAATTGGAAAAGAAAGTCTAAACGGAAATGGAGTGAAAGGAAAATGCAACTCCATCTAGGGTGAAAGGAATGAAGACCAATAATCATTGGGATTCAGTTTTGTTTCTGTGGTAGGTGCTCTAAAATCCATGTTGGAGGAGCAGACAGAAAGGTCACGGAAGTCAGAATTATTATATGAGAAAGGAAGTAGGGAACAATGGGCTTGGAGGAGTCGTGACAACCGAAGGATTGGTGGTCTTCTCTGGGAAAGAACGGGTGGCCTTTATTGATGGGCTCTTGCCACAGAGAGGAATTGCTGTGCGCAAAATCTGCACTGACCAGGAGGGCACTGGTGACAGGCCTGCTGAGTTATTTGCTGTGGATAAACTATCTAAGTATTCTTTCCTGATTTTGATTTTGAGCAAGTCCAATTGCTGCTGTAATATCTCACGAATCCCAGCACACACATCTGGTTGTTACCATCAGAAGTGTCCTCCGCCCCAGATGGACTGTACATGTCCTTCAGCTGGACAGAAGGCTGTGCTTTGCAAAGAACAAGCTCCACCATGCTAAACAAGTGAGCAAAGTCACCTGAAAGGGACACAGAGCAGCAGAGTTTCACAAACAACACTTGGATGTTTTCTGTCATTGTTTCTGCAGCTCTGGCCACTGCTCCTTGACTTTTATTTCCCTTCACACACCAGCCTTTTTCTACTCCCCTTAATAAGGTTTCCAGTTCTTTAGAGCAATGGGCCTGTATTTCACTAAAAAGGACCTTGGTGAACATTAATTGATGTTCCCAAATTAGTAAGTTATTAAAGATTTGTGGTTTGTGACTGCTCACTAAATACATGCTCTGTTATATTCAGAAATATTAAACCAGCAGAGGTGAGTAAAGAAGAGAGAATAGGTGTGAAATTGTTGTTGTTGTTTGTACTATTTGGAGTTATTCATGTGAATTGCTCCTCCAGGAGCAATGAGCAAAATCTGTGCCTGTTCTCACAAGAACAACTGAGGCAGGCAGGCAAAAAGGCTAAAATATTTTCGAGGAAATTTAGAGGTGCCATTGCCATGAGCATCCCACTGCAAATGAGGATCAAGGGAGTGGGATCACATAATACTTGTTCACTCCAAGTTTAGCACATGAGGGACCAGGTCACAGTGAGAAAATTAGCTATGCTCCATCTTCTGTTCAAAACAAAGCTGTTCATTGCAGTGGTGGAAAAAAGCACACAAGGATGGGGAGGTTTCTGATAGAGGGCACATTTTGCAGGCCCAAGCTGTGGGAATCTGTGGGTGTGCAGTATGCTGAGGTTTGAACTCGGGAACTGTGAATGCAGTCTGGCCATCCAAGGGCAGCAGTGTGCAGAAAGAGCCAGTGCCACAGAGCACCTCATCTCCGAAACGCCCACAGCAACCCAGTCCATCTGCCTGCCGCCAGACCCCAGCCTGGCCTGGCTGCAGGCACACCAGCATCTGTCCATTGTCCACAGGGACCCTCTCAGAGCCTTTCTGTACCTCCTGCACCTCTGAATGGTGGTGTATCAGCACATGACAAGTCCTTTCTTTCCCTCCCAGCACCCCCATCCTTTTTTTTGGTCAGGAAATGCCAGCCCATGTGAGTATCTCATAGAAAATGAATGGGAAATTTGCAAATTCCTCTAAACACCCACAAACTTTCTCATGATCTCTTGCCACTCTTCAATGGATGGTGCTTTGCAGCTCCAAGAAGCCTGGGCTGCTGAATACAGCAATCACATTGTGCCAGCCTCTGAAATGTGGGGTTGTTTCACAAGGCAAAGGCCCACACTACCTGGAGCTGGGCAAGCACACAATCACTGTAGTCTAACAGAGTAATTCTGCCATTTCTTTTTATTTTCCTTTTTTTTTCTTTAAAGCAACCAACACCACACAAATGCAGGTCTGTTGAAAACTAGCTTTCTCAGAGTAATGCTTGTAATGGATCCAGGCATACCAGTCCTTGACAGGATCCTGCTGGAGGCTGAGTGCTGAGCTTACACTCCTTAGCATCCAGTCTCCAGCAATTCCTAAAAATAGCACCTCCTAGCCCACTCCTCCTTGGCACCAAAGGAGCCTAAACCATATCAGCGTGCAAGAGCTCTGATATGGTTTCACTGGCTCAAATACCAACCCCGCAGCTCCCAGCTCAGCCAAGCAGCCATTTGAGAAAGACACCACATCTTGACCGGAATTCAGAAGGACAGATGAAACCACAGTGGGAAAATCTAGCAGCAGATTTCATTTGCAAGTCCCCAGAAGTGTCTAGAAGTTACTGGGAAATAGCACCTGACAGGTTATCCTGTTCAAGGGAACCAGGTAAAACCCAATGAAATCAGTCCTTTTTGGGACGCACAAGCTCCCACAAAGCCTCAGCCAGATGACCCCGGGATGCCCTTACAGACTCATCAGCAGTTCAGGAACAGCCAGAACAAGGAGGAAATCGGGGCCTTGTTAGAGACCAGCCAAACCAAAACAAACCAAAGACTTGGTTGCCACTGCCAAAAATCTGCTTTCACAGGTCAGGAATCCTGGTCATGCAGCTGCCTCACTTGCCCCTCATTTGCCCACATCCACTGAGTTTACAAATGAACCTATTAGAAGGCATTAATTTCTATTTTATTTGCCAGGGGGAAAGATGGTAACAAAAGGAGACTGTGAGTGAATGAATATGCCAATGCTCTTTTTGGTTTTACTGGCATGTCATTATATTGCAAAAATAGAACTTGATTTTTAAAATAAACAGAGCATAATATGGAGGTTTCTGTGTAAACAAAGGATTGTACATGTGGTGGTACGATACAAAATTTCGCGATCAAGAAATTTCTCATTCAGCTTGTCCAATCAGCCAGAACAAACTTGCAGTCAGTAGACTTTAATTATAATTGCATCTAATTGATTCTTTTTCCTTCCTTTTTTAAATCTGTGGTATTGTGGTGCTGCATCAACAGTAGCTCCTGACCTAAGAATGCACATTATGGACTCCAGGGTAGGAAACGGGAAGAACCGTATGAGTAACCATCTCATACCCACTACGCTGGTTACTGGCTGTTTATTTTCCTTCAGAAATGTTCACAGAAACCAGCAAACCAAACTCTGAGTTTGGAGAGCCAGCCCTCTCCTGCCTTTGAGAGGAGCCCCTTTCCACGCAGGGAACATGCAGGGGAGCCAGGCCCCAGAGCCCAGGAGGGAGCTGAGTCACGAGTTCTTAAATTGCTGCTAACATTGAGGGCTAAGCAGTGCTGGCCACAGCCACATATCCAGATAATTCATCAGCAAATCATCAGCAGAAAGAGAGGCACCTTCAGCTTATATGAAGGGTAAATGGGGATTTTCAAAAATCTAATACAGAAAGTGTGGGCACCAGCCATAAATTCACATCCTTTTCTCTAGCAATCTCTGCATGACTTATTCAAGGCACTAGAGAGTCCCTGTGACAGTTCAAAATTGCACCCAGATTGCTTGACTCAGCCCTATTCTTCCCTTAGGCACACCGCCTAACCTGTCCAGCAACAGATAAACAAATTAGGCTCCTAAGCCACCTTTTCGAAGGATTTAGGCATAACATCACATTGAAACAATGGAATATAGATACTTAACTCACTTAGTCATTTTTGAAAATGAGCTGAGGGTTACCAAGGATCATGCTAAAAATGCACTTATGCTTTTTGCAAATGTTTAAGGCTGGCTATCTGTATATGCTGTGATGGCCTCTTGACCTCTGCATGTATGAAGACGACAGTCAGAATTCACACACCCTGCTGGTGTTTCTGTCTGGCCTTGCTAACTGGCCCCTCACCAGTTAATGCTGCCTTTTTTTAGGGGAGTTCTCTAAAAGCCCATGAAAAACAATAGACATTGAGAATCAGATTTTGGCCTCATCAAATGGCACTATGTAAAAAAAAAACCCAAACCAAGACTCTCAACAAAGATGTCAGTGACTCAACAGCTCTCAGTAACCACTGCAAAATAAACATTAGGCACTGATTTTATGTAGGGGTTGAGCATCTGCTAAGAAGAACTGTATTTTCATTGAACTATGATTCTAGCAGAGTGATCTCTCCCCAGCAGGAACATGGCTGAGGGGCAATACTCCAAAGGTGGAGTGTGCTGATACACAGCAGTCCCCCTCACACACCAAACGCACAGCGCTCCGCCAGACAAATCACAGAAGGTTTTTGTTTTGAAAGAGAAGATTTGACAACAAAAGATAGCTTTTAAAGTCAGTTAAATGTTGATTACTTGTGTGGTATCATGTCCCCCAAAGCAAGCCTTTGAGCGTGGGGTTTGACCCACAGCAGGGAGAGGCTGCCCAGTGCCAAACCAACACTGGAAGTGAACATGCCAAAGCCCTCTCCCAGCAGGAATTATTAGCCAGGATGAATCCATAAAAGTACTCAGCCAGCTAGTTCCCTGTGCAGGGAGCTGGTGTGGTCTGGTGAGGTGTGTCTGCCACAGGTTGCACTGGGAGCCTTTGGAACAGACCCAACGCAAACCATTCCACACGGGTAGTGAGACCCTGCCCGCCAGCTTTGAACCAAACATTCCTGGGAAAACACACTCTGGCTACTCAAACTCCTAAAAGAAAGCTCCTTTTGATGGTAAATCTATGGTAAACTGGAGGAGTGTTTGCCCTCTGCCATGATCTCGGATAATAGAGCCAGTTTTCTAGACAGAGCTGAGCTTTGGGAATTGGCTATTCCTGTTGGAGCCGGATTCCTTGCAGCAAGAATGCTTGCAATCCATGCCACTCTGTCCCAGGGCAGCATGGCTGTGTAAACAGAGGGCTACAGGGGGATTATACTGAAATTTCACATCACACTCTCACAGCAAGGCCAGCCTCCAAAGCCCTGGCTCTATTTTTACCTGTTGTGGGATAGGACAGTGGTATGTGGGAAATACAGCTGGAACAGAGGGAAATCATTTTACAGTTCCCTGCACCACAGGCGCACAGGTGCAAGTCTGAACCAGGTCTATTAAACCGTGCATTTTCTTGTTCCTATAGTGTTGTGTGCAAGAACGTGGCACACTGGATATAGCCAGGTGCTAAGCCAAGCCTGGAAAGCAACCCAAGTTTTCCACACCTGTTCTGACACCTAGAGTAGTACAGGCTGACTTTCAGAAATGCTGAGAACTCTCATGCCACAGCACATGTCACCACTGAGATGGCCACAACACACAGAATATCACCATACAATTTCAGAAAGCTCCAACCCAAACACAGCAACACCTCACCTCTTCAGAAGGCTTCAGGAGTCTGCCCACACAGAGTAACACCACATCCCTTCAGAAGGCTGCAGCATCTGCCCTTCTTGTTCTCCAGCCCAGCCTTTTATCCCCTGATGCTGATGCCCTGCACCTGTGTGCCCTCTGTGCCCTCTGTGGTTGGTCAGTGCCCCTGGGCACTCCATGGCTCGTTCCCTGCAATGCTGCTCACCTGTGCTGCACAGCTGGAGCCAGTTAGGGATGAGGCCACAGCCCCACCCCAATCACCCCAAACTCTGTGCCTGCACTCTCACATCCCACTGGAGCTAAAAGGCAGAGCCAATAATAGCCAGCCTGAACAAACAACTGCTGAAACCCCTGTCTCTGCACAATTAGACTCCTAAATGTCTTAGAATAATCTGTTTCATGCTGCCAATATTTGCGTGCTTGTTTTTGCAAACTTAATGACAGAATTGTAGCATTTACACAATTGTACAAACAACATCAGCATTGAATTTCAAAATCAGTATCTTACAGGCTTCCAGTTTTCCCTATACTTTTTTCAATACATATAGAATTTAAAAGATTAATATTTTTTGTGCTTGCTGGCATGAACATCAATATTACATTTGAGCTCTTCTCTCCATCCACACCTTTAACTAAAAAATACTTGTATACCTCACTTCCAGTTAGGAGTTCCAAATTATTTTCTCGAATTTCAATCTAGAACAAAGTCAGTTTTTAATAAGAAAGGCTTTTTTTTTTTTTAGCCTGGCTATAAAATATCATTTGCAGGATACTCTAGAAAGAAAAACAGTTGAACTTGACAAGTACAGCTGATAGAGAAGATAGGAGTTGATAGATGACAACTGCTCCAGCTTTTAATATCACTTTATCAGTCATGACACAAGCGATTTCTGATGAGGAGTGATCCTTATAATTCCTCTCAGATGCTGATAAATGCCAGTGGCTGGGGAACTAAAAGTCCTGATCCAAAGTCCCTTAAAGAAACAGGCTTTAGAGAGTGACTCAATAAAAATTCCCAAGACAAGCTGCCTGTCAGTGGAAAAAAAGAAGAGAGATTCTGAAGGGCACTTAAGCAGCCAATTTCACCAAAATGTCAAGGGTTTTGATCCTTTCACCCCCTTTATAACACTGAAAACCTCCTTGTACCTATTGAAGTGTCATGAAGGAAAAGAAGGCTTTGGGATGAAATCTACAAACACACAGGAAGGAGGCAGCCCTTCCCTGCAGAGTTTACAGCAGGGCTGGAACCTGGAGCTGGACACAGCACAAGGAAACAGTCAGGTGAGATTGGCCACAGCAAGGAACATCAGCTGCCTCCCCTCTCCTCTGCAAAGTGCCAGAGCATGAAACCTCCCCATTTCACCTGAGAGGAGCAAACCACAGCTTGCCAAAAACAAACCAGCCTTTAACCTTTCCAGTCTTTTAACCTTTCCATAAACTGTGCTTGTTTCCCCGGGTGAACAATGGCCTTATTGTTTGACTTAAAATACAGTACATGACCTGTGATGTTAGGAAATGAATGAATTGTTGTGTTGTCAACAGTTGCTTTTTTTCCACGCCTCCCTATATCTAGGAATTTCTTTCCATGCACTTGAGTTTTAAGGAAAACACAACACTTGTGAGAAGGCTGCTGATACCTCAAGTTGACAAGTTATAGTAGTGAAATTACATGACATAGATTTTGAGTAATTCAGAAAATCCCAATCTCAGCCTGCTTTAAAAAAAAATTCTCTCCAATTTAGGCATGTAACATTAATATTCAAGAGTTTACATTGCCCAGAAACTCTGATTTCAGACACACAGCAGGGACTTTACAAAATCTGGCTACTTATTAAAATGACAGAATAGAAGCAGAGCTCTTCTGAACATCTGGCCAGACTGTGGGTATGTGACTCAAGATGACTGCATGAGAAAATACAGGGTAGGTAAGAGAGCAACAAAAGATTAGGAGGAAAAATTCAGACACTCATTCAATATTAGACATGAAGTCCTTCTTCAAACACTCCTTGCTTACTACAAGTTCATTTAAAATTGGAAAATGTCCAAAACTGTTATGGCAAAGATGAAGATAAAGCAGAATTTTTACATAGAACAGAGAAGGTATCCAAAGCATCCATCTTCTCAAGGATAAGAGACAACAACATAACGATTAAGGAAGAAAAACTTATGGAAAGGGATCCTTAGAGTTCAAAGAAGCTTTAAAAAGAAATTCAAAGCCAATATGAAAGGTCCCTTAAGCAATTACACACCAGTTACTAGATTAGAACACTTCAATCAGTTCAGGAAAGGAAAGAGTCTCACTTTTGTGAGACCCACTGGACACTGAATGGACATGAGAACATGTGTTTGTGTAGAGGAAATATTTACACAGGTTGGACTTATTCTTACATGAAAGGACAGGTATGGAAGCTACACACATAAATGTACATTTCCTGGGCCAAAGCACCATGTGACAAAGCTGATTACAGACTTCATTGCCCATTTCAGCCAACAACATCACAGCCTGAGCCAGCTTTCATTTTATTATATATTGCCTTGAGAGAGTTTAAATTTAGGTGAAGGATCTTTTTTGGCTGTTTTTGGTCAGCAGTCTCCCTTCAGCCACTGCTTCCATGAGCTCCTGGGAAATGACCAAAAAATATTCATCTGATTGCTCTTTTGTGGGACATGCTTATGTGCCACAGCAATGTGAAAGAGATACCACTTCAGTGATATAATGCATATTTTAATCAAAGGCTAAGGAATTATTAGCCTACAGCTCTGAGATTTCAACTTACAAAATTCTATGTGAGCCCCTCAGGGGTAGGTCAAGAAGTATAAGGCACCCCAACATACTACCTTCAGAAAACTAGTGTGAATATATCTTAAATTTGGTAGAAATAGAAATAATCTAAAGAGAAAAGAAAGAACATCAAAGGAGAAGAGCAAGGTCTCCCAAATAAGGAGTGCTGTGAGCTACCAAGAATGTGACATTTCCATGTTTTTCATTAAAAAAAAAAAAAAAAAAAAAAAGGAAGGAGGGGGAAAGAAATGGTTCCACATAATGCAACAGCTCCTCAGTTAATGTAAACTGGCGCCAGCTCATTGAAGTCAATGGAGCTACAGTGACACACACCAGCTGAGGATGGGGTGCTGAGTTTGTAGGCATCTGGCACAGTGCCAGCCTCTGTCTGCATACAGACCAGTATTGTGTATGTAAACACTGTCTGACTCCCTAAAAATCATCATTTTTAAAAAATGCTCTCCAGAGCTGGCGAATCTGTCACGTCAGACAAACCGCGGGCTCCCTGTCTGCGCTGCCTCCATCTGGGCAGCAGCTCCTGGCAGCCCTGCATGGGCTCTGGTATGGCTCACCAAATTCCACCAGGCTGAAGGATGGCTCACTCAAAGCACAAATCAGAACAGAGCCCAAAAGAACAGCTGCTTCCTCTACCCCTGAATAAATAAATGCTATAAAATAAAAATAAAATAAAATAAATGTTAACGTTTCATGCTAAGACTGTGGTGTGAGGGTTAAACGGTGTGTTAGGAATAAAGGGAGGTGGTTAAGCTGCACCCCACTGGGAACCACCAGGAATCCCAGATTCCCCTCTCCACCTCCAGTCATTATGATATCCTCACACCACAGACTAATTCTCTACTGCTGTCCAGCCCAAAGTCCCTCCTTCCCCACAGCAAATAAGCAAAAACTTTGGCCATATCTTGCCAGCTTCTTTCACCTGTTTTGGGAAGAGACAGGTTCCAAATCTACTTAATCCCTTAAACAGATGGACACTGTGGGTTTCCACACATTTTCCTCTGGTGTGTTATATTACTTATCTTACCTATCCATATCTGCAGTTCAGGATAGATTTTTGTTCCTCACCAATGCACTACTAATGCTTAAACAAATGTGTTCAAATAGAGCACCTTGTGGGTATTCCAGAGATGTCAGTCTGAGGGGCTGATTACCTCTGAGGCAATTACCTCATTGCTAATTAATGAATTACCATCCATTTCACTGTTTCCAAGGGGAACATCACTATAAAAGAAAACAGAAAATTTTAGTTGCCAATTATTCTATTTATTTGCATGACCACATAAAACAAAGGAAGAAAAAGCACACATGCTTTTTTTCTAAGAAGTTCATGACAGGTGCTCGTTTGAGACAGATAGAAATGTCTGAAAACAAAGGTGCTTGGCAGCAATAAGGTCAGAGACAGAATCCAAGTTGGACTTGGCTTTCAATTCCTATAATTAATATTCTGTAAAAGCATCTGAGATTTCCATGAGGGTATACAAACCTGAACAAGATCAATAAATTTATTTCTCTATTGACTGTCCAATTCTCTTACTCATTTAAATGAAGCCATTAGGATTTATACTCAAAACTGAGCCTTAAGTCAGATGTGTGTTAGTTGTCCCAAGATTTGCTTTTTAAGGCATAGTACTTGGAGGGAAGAACAAGTTTTTAATCCTCATCTGTGGGCCAGATTTAATAAACACATCTGCAACAGACTGCTAACACAAGCACTTAAAATACTTGGGTACAATATATGCCCACTTAAATATACTCTGCCATTTATCCAATAAAATATGATTATAAAAGCAACAAATTCACCTGATTTCTGAACTATTTACATCCCATTTTAGGACCAAACCCAAATATAATTAATAACTATAAAAACAAGAGCTAGGAAACCACCACTGTTTTGTCATACTTTCATTTGCTGACAGTGGTTTTGGTTAATTGAAACATGTGTCCTGTGAAGAGGAGGGGGGATTGTTTGTGAGTTTGGTATTTTTATTTGTTTGTTTGTAGTTTTTTTGAGATCACAGACAGTGATGGGAGAAAAAGTCAACAGTAACCAACAAGAGATTTCACCAAGAATTCAAGCCAACCAAAACTGAAACCTGTTTTGATTGGAAATGAAGAAAAGGAAGTGGGTGCTCAGATCCAGATCTAAATTAGGTTCAGCTGGTGGTTTGGGGTTTGGTTTCATGACCAAATCAGGGCTGGGGTTTTCGTACAGACCTGATGGTGATGAAACCTTCTAAACTTGAATCATGTAGCATGAAATCTCATACCCTGCTGTCCCCAAGACTGGAAATCTTTTCATAGTTAGGACTGGTTAACTGACACTACAGATTTAGATGTGTCTTTTAGAATGGATTCTTCAAATTTCTCTTCCATCAGTTGCTGTTTACATGATCTCAGAATCATCAAGGTTGGAAGAGACCTTTAAGATCAAGTCCTACCATTAACCCAGCACCACCAGTGTAATGTGATGCACAGGAAGAACATTGTACAAAAATCTGACGTTTGTAACTGATATTCAAAGTGTTTTAATTGAGCTTTAACCATTTTGGCCCGCATGCAAAAGAATCATCTTTGGCTTTCACTAATACCCAGCAGAACAAGACCCTGAGGAACACGAAGAAGGCAAGCAGCCGAGCACAGACCCTGAATTTCAGGAAAGCAGATGACGCCTGCTGTAAGGAACTCGTGGGTGGCATCCTGTGGGTTCTGAAAGACTGAGGTTGTCTCCAGGGCCATGTTCTTCTCAGCACAAGAAAGCCCCACCCCTGTGCTCTGCGTTTCAGCAGAGCAGCCTGGCTAAGCTGGGAAATCCTGACAGAGCTCCAGTGAAAAAGGCCATACACAGATGATAGAGGCAAGGACAGGCTACAAAGGACAAACACAAACATTTCTCAGGCACAAAAGGATGCTTTTAGCAAAGTCAAAGAGTCCAAACTGGCATGTTAAAAAAACGACAAGAACTTCTATAATCACTCCAATAGCAGAAGGAAGAAAAGGAAGTGGTTCTGCTGTCAGAAGGGGTGGGTGAACTTTACAACAGCACACCCAGGTAAGGCTGAGGCACATCATGTTTTCTGTGCCCCAGGTTCACCAGTCTACCCAACCTTTTCACTCCCAAATATGGCTCAAGGGCAGAAGAATTTCCAAGCAGTGAAAGCAAGTCAGAGATCCTTAAGAAATGAGGTCCCCCTGCTACCAGAAGGGATGGAGGCAAGAGTGCAGAGACCACTGGTGGCATGGCAGGGACATTCTCTTATCATTGATGGAAAGTTATGGAGACAAAGGGAGGTCCCCAATGACTGAAGAAAGGCAAATATTTGACCTATTTTCAGAAAGAGCAACTAATGAAGATGAGCTCGAATCCTGGATGCAGTAGGCCCTTTACTGGAAGACTTCAGAGGACTTCCCAGGGGAGCTCTGCTTCCCAGTTCCTTATTGGCCATGCTGCAGAAGTCTCTTGGCTGCACTGATCCATAACAGTGGCAATATCAATTCAAAAAGGGGACAAAACTTGCCACCAGGACCAGGAGTGTGAGTAAAGACAGTCTGTTCCCAGATCAGAGGATCCAAGTCTGCCCCACTTCCACTGGCTGTTATTCAGTGTTCAGAGGCCACAGCATCCTGCAGTCCCACAATCTACAGTATGGAATTATTTCTATAAATGGAAGCAGTTATGCTGGCAATTGTTGTCTTTGGGTCAAACTAAGATGTGAAAAGATGTGCTTAAAGCAAAATTCACTCCTTTACTAAAAAATAAACACTGCCTTTGCAATAGATCCAGCTCTTTTTTCTCCCCTGTATATGTACATACACATTTATGTATACATGTATTTCTTTTATATATATATATATATATATATATACACACTCCCCTCTCCATATAAGGTCTTGGTAAATACAAACTGGATTTGACTCGGAAGGGAAAGAGACAGTTTAATTTTAATAGGCCAAGCATACATATCAGACAATATGAAGGACAAAAAAAAAAAATCCCCAGCTAAGACCATGTAAGGTATGTATCAACCAGTTCTGAAAAAGGTTCCCACTGGAATTATTCCAGACTAAAACAATGAGTCATCCCCTAAGGAATCCTGTCCTCACATGAAATATATAAATCATTGTCCATTTTGGAAGGATTAAGCCAATAGCACATATCATTAAAATGTTATTTCTTTTAATAGTGCTAAGACAAAATCCAGCATTTTGTTCCATAGATCCTGATTAGCAGTGTTACCAGGAGTCTCACCACGGTCCCCCAGGGACAGAGTCACAAGGACATTCAGTTCTTGCACAGTCAATGTATGTTCCCATATGCCTCAGCAAATCTGGGCAAACGCAAACAGGATCCCAGATTTCAGAGGTTCCCTCCCTTTCTACTCTTTTTTTTTTTTTTTCAATTCCATGAGACAGAAAAGTTCCATGAGGTGGTTGTGGTAGAATGGAGAAGAACAGAACATCCCAATGCCATGCCCAAAAATCTCAATGCTTGATGTACAACATGACCAGCTTAATGACTTCTCGAATTAAGATACTGTGTCTGTTTTATAGTCCTGGTATTAAAATTACTGAATTTCTGCTATTTGCTGAAGAGGAGAAAAAGGGGATGTGCTACCTAAGGGAAAAATCAGGCTGAAAATACTAATGGAAAGCATAAGATTAATGGCGTAAAAGTTGAGGGTAGACAGAATGAGTTCATTATATGCCATTCCAAAAGAACAGGATTTACTTTCTATCAGGTGTTTCCTATTAGAAATGTAGAATGACAAACACAATTTCCAGTGCCTGATTTTGAAGAAAGACCTATCATGTGACACTGAAGTGTCACACAGATAAATTGTTATTCCTGCACATAATTTGTTCTCCATAACCCCCAAATGCTTCACCCCAAGTGTCACAGAACTGGGTATTGTATAAATATATACCCCCACTAAAACTGTCTTGTAACTCCAGCTGGAACAACAGGTCCCTAACTTCCATGGCAAGAGAGATCAAGCAGGGATTCTCCATTTTCAAAAGGAAACTCACTCATCTGCGTAGTTAATGAAGACATCTTTAGCATTTCTTTTCTCTGGGGCTTTTTTCTCTGGAATCGTTTCCGTCACGGTCTCAGCCAAGGGCTCAAATGCAGCTTCACAAAGCAGCACCCTTTTATTTTGCACCCTGTGGGGACAGCCACCATTTGTCACCAGTCAGAGCCACAGTTATGCCACTCCTCAGGCATCTGGGGGATGAAAGAAGGAACCTGGTGGACACTAAAGCACTGCTTGGTGACTGCTGCTTCATTGTGGCCCATTTTGGAGCAGGTGCCCCACTGGAAATGCCTGGTGTAGTGCTGAGGTCAGCATTTGAAGGGGGCTCTACCACATTCCTATGAAGCTGAAGAAACACAATCTTTCTCTTTGGTCAAGGTTAAGCACACATGGTACAAGGTCTCTGTCACAGAGGAGTTTGTTCTTTTTTGTGAATTAATATACATGAACAATTGAAATAACCATGAAAAGGTTTATATAGAATTTTTCTTTTTAAGTTACCTAAATGAACATTATAAATATGGAATGATGGAACAGAAAAATAATTTTTTTCCCAGGCCTATCAATTTTGGCTTATTGTCCCAAACCAAGCTATAATTCTATGGTATGCTCAGGAAAATAAAATTAATCGTGGGACTCTGAGGAGGAAAAAGCTTAATAATGAGCTTTGCAGTCCAATCAACTAGTCCTCATCAGCCCAAAAATAGTTCCATCTTTACAATCTGTTTTTTTGTGATTTAACTTCCACAGACTGCTACTACTGCTTCCCTTGAGAGAGCATACCATGACAGCTTTCACCACCAGGAATGTTTTCCTGACATCCAGCTTGGATATGCCTTTTTCTCAGTTTTACCCCATTAGCTCTAATTAAAACTCCTCTGTATCAGGTAAAATCCTTTCAGTCTGGAGCCTTTACATTCAGTTATTACTCGTGGGCATCACTTATTACTCTCTATGCATCACTTCACACTCGCATAAGAGCTGACAACATCCAAACACAGCAAAGCTCAAAGAGCAGGAAGAGATCAGGGTTGCTCCAGCTTTCCTCAAGGAACCACATTTTAGACTTCTGTTAAAGACTTGAATGCAAGCTGTACTGGTAGCACAGTATTTTATAAAGCAACTAATTTGAATTTCCAGTGCTGGGGACAACAAATATTTGTCTTCTTGCATAATTTTAATAGGAATTCCTTGATCAAGTATTTATAGTAAACCTAATAATAGTTTTTTAAATGTATCCAGACTCATGATATACAGAAAAAGAAAAAAACAGTGACCCTTTTATTAACTGTGAGCTATCCTTACACATCCAGGCTTTGGGGCTGGCCAGGACTAGCAATTTTTGAAATATTTCAATATTTTTAGGCACTGTAGTATAACTGACAAAGTTTGAAAGGTAATAACCTGAGCTATTGTTCTGCTCTATTCCTATTGAGAGGAAATGCACTACGAGCAAAGCTATAAGTTTAAAGCATAGTTTTGTAGATACTGTAGAAAATACATATTCAGATTTTGTTGCTAGACAAAAAAAAATTTAAAAAGAAAAATCAAATACTCAACGAGCAATTTGACTGAGTCATCACAGCAGTTCCCTCAGGCAAGTTACTAAGGACATGATCCACGACCACTGAAATCAAAGAAAAGACTCCCAGAAAAATGCCTACAGGCTGTGGATGAGGCCTTCAAAAATCTCAGTGTCTCTGGGTTTGCATCCATGAAGTGGAGGTAACATTTCACCACCCAAGTGCTGCAAGGACAGCTCTGTTAATCTGTGCTTGGTCAATGGAGTGATGGGAACCACATATGTATCTACACATGGAAATTCCTTGAAACATGAAAGGAAAAGATCCCCATAGCCATAAGCTAGAAGGGATTTATCATTAAACACTTCCATTAATGTGCAAATCTGGACACAGTTTATCATGAGGTTGGGAATACATGACTTCTGTGGCTACCAAGGGCTCCTATTTATGTTCCACTTTGCACCAAATTGTAGTTTGTGCAAAAAATATTCAACTTGCCTTCTCTTCTTCTTTAAATTACTTTATTTTTGAGCCCTGCCTTCCTCCTCCCATTCCCGCAGCAAGAAGCTGGCAAGGGATGTGGAGCATCTGGGTTGGAGATGACAGCTGGTGGGTGAGACAGCGTCAAGCTCTTTGCTGGCTTTTACTTTGGTCTTCTGGGAATGAACCAAAATGAGATTTCTTCACAATAATCACCCCATCTTTTGCCCTTGAATAAACTTCAGAAGGGATCATGAGCCAAGTGCTCTTTGGGCAAATCAGAAGGAGTTTTCATAGTCCATATACCAGAGTTGGTTGGAAAACAGGATCTCTGCTCCGTGGGAAATTCCAGTGTTCCAAAACATGTTTTGTCCTCCGACTTGGAAAAAGTAAACTTTTTTCAGTATGAAGATTTCCTCAAAAGAGCTGTCTTTAAAACATTAAATTCTAAATATAATGCTACTTAGAGTGTGATATAGACAGAATACTAAATGCAGCATGAGTATTAAATTTTATCAATACCATTTAGAATTAAATATTACAACAAAAAAGTAAAAAAAAAAAAAAAAAAAA
>VYZP01032975.1:112095-152395 GCA_013400635.1 Hypocryptadius cinnamomeus
AAAAAAAGCCCCTTAAATAAGCCCAGGCAGTAGACTGTGTGAGTGCAAGTGCTGTTTGCAATGATGAGGACACCTTGGAACCTCTCTGTGGCACTTTTTTGTGAGTGCATAAAACACCATCGGTGTCATCAAACCATTTTTGGTTTTTTTTTTTTAATTTATTCTTACACAACATTTAATGAATTCTTGGGCAGTATTCACCTAGGATTCCTTACAGGAAACCCCTATGGCTGTAATGCTGTTTGATCAGTGGCCCTCCAGCTCTAAATTGTAAAACCTGTAGCCCCAAACACTGGGTCGAGCAGTTTTTTTTTCCTTTCAGTAAAAGCTCTCTTCCCAGGTTATTGATACTGCAGCTAAAAGGCAGCAAATATCTCTTGATTTATGATTTGTATGGGAAGCACATCCCACGCCTGTGCTTAATCCCCACACCTTGGTGCTTTGCTGGGAGAAGGACACAGACAATGAGCTCTCTGTGAGCCAGGCCTGCGTAATGCCAGCATGGTCAAACTCCTTGTGCAAGCCCAGGAATATCAAAGGCGGGCAAGGAGGAACTGGAACCTTGGAGACAGGCTCCTTTTCACAGACATTTGACTAATCTGATGATGTATCCGCAGCACTATGTGCACTGGGGCAAGGAACCTGCCTCTACAAGCAGCAGCCTTTTGCCTGTCAGCAGGGTTTACCTGAAGGGAAGCAGCCCCAGCCCCGTGGGTTTGTGCAGCAGGGCTTCCAGCAGCCTCAATTATGTCATGAATACCTTGGGTATGAGGCTGTAAGAGAACTGAGGTATGAGGTTGCAAGAGAATAAATGCTGGTGTGGGTGCACGAGACTGACTTCATCTGCACATAGGCCCTGATTGCCTCAAATGGGGCTGCAGGGGGAAAAGAGAGGAGAAAACCAGCCCAAGGTGTCCTTGACACATGGCAGCAGCACTACCAGTGTGTTCACAATATCCAGTAGACAAGACAGCCACAGAAAATGAGATGAAAGCTGCAGCAAGCAAATAATTGGGGCACTCATCAAAAGGACTCTGTCTGAGAATGGCTGGGAGCGAACACCCAAGTGTTTACACGGACTCATGTTTGCAGGCTGGGAGGCGAACAGCCAGCTGGGCAGGCCAGATCCCAGTGTCTCAGCAGTTACTGGGGGATTTCGACTGAGCTCAACCAAATCTGCATTAAATCCTCAGTGGACACCAGCATTCCTGGCTGCACAAGCCCCCTCAGCTGGTTTTGCTGCTGGTCCCTGTGAGGAACAAAGGGCCGCATTTGTAGGTGCTCCAGAAGGATGAGCTGCCTCTTGGCGCCTTTTCTCCCTCCTTCCCTCTATGGCTGACTCCTATCACTGAATGCTACAACCTGATCCCTTTCTCCCCTTTTCCTATGACCCTGTCATTATTTATGCCAACACACAAGCGGTCCAGATTTATCAGGGTATTGTCCATCATTCCATCACACAATTACTTTTTAGATTCTCCATATCTCAAACTGCTTCTCCAAAGGAATTGCTTCGGAGCCAGGGATTATTTACTGGCAACCACGAGTATGTCAAACCCTCCAGATGTTTATTATTACTACTGCTTTCCAGGGGTGTCAGCCAATAGCTCTGTTTGTGGCTCGCCCTTCACCAGGACATCAGATAACTGCAGCTTATAGTCCTGGATTTAGCACTGGTCACCCATTGATCCAGAATTCACTCTGCTTTCTGCTAGGCTGTAAAATGGTTCACCATCAGTCTGTGAAACTGGTCTCACCACTTTGTTGGTATTGAAGCACTTTATTTATCAGCCAAAGGGATATTACAGATGGCTAAATTGACTGAATCTGAATCTGGCCTTGTAAATGGCTGAAAAATTTGTGGCAGGGTGTATTATTGGCAGATAATATGAAGAATATTTTAAATGGCACAAGCTTTATCCATCATTCAATGCTCAAGGATAACCTCTGCATTGGGAAAGGTGAACTTTCAAACAGGACAGAGGTAGACAGTGTTCTGTGGAAATTTCATTCTGCTTCTCCCAGCACATTTTCTCTCCCTCCTCAGTCAATAGTTTCCTGCTCTTCTTGGACCTCAACTTTTTAGCCAGAATTAGTTCCAGAAACATACCCTTCAAATAACTAGATTAAATCAGCTGGAGCCCCCTGGGCTTCCAGATAAAACTCCATGCACACAAGTCCTATGAAAAATCAAACTTGTCCCGAAATCTAAAGAACAGAACCAAGTCTGTTCTTCTTCCAAGCAACATCCCAAAGAGAGAAAGAGCTGAAGGAGGGAGGATGGAACTGGGAAAAGCAATTCCTTCAGCAGCAGCAGCAACAGCAACAGGGGCCGCCCGCTGCAGAGGATGTGTGCCAGGTACTGGGTGGAGATAAAGCAGGGGATGAATGGAGAGTCTCCTGGGGATTTCTGCCAGCTGCCTGAGACTCAGAACTGAGCTAACCTGTGCCACGGGTGGGGCAGGGCATCAGGAAGCCATCATCGCCTCCCAGCTGTTCCTTCCTTCCTCCACCCATGCTCCGTGCTGCGGAAGCCAAGCATGGAGGAGGGTTTTGGCAGGGCAGCAGCAATGTGCCAGTGGCAGAACATGTGTTTAGCTCATAGAATTCCTCTGTGGATGCAAGGATCAACACGCCCGTACTCTGTGCCTAAGCCCTCGTAAAGGAGAACGCTGGCTTACATAAAACAGGCGAGCAGAGGTAAGGGGCAGACGAGTGGTGCACTTGCCGTGTTGTTATGGATGAAAGTCAGTTCTGCTTTGTTCCTGCTGTGGGAAAATTCCTGCTGCAATAATAACTTTCATTTTTATGGATCCCTCATGCTTAACAAATTGACAGACTATTTGTCTCCGCATCCCTTCTCCCACCACGGAAGTGGAGCAGTCTCCTGGCTAAAACACCGTGTCCATTTTGGGGCAGCGCCCTGAAACTTCTGGGCACTTTGGAGCAGCGAATGGATGGATTAACAAAAGTGTCTGAGGCACACCAAAGTACCAGCTCAGGCTCTTACAGGCATCCAAAGCCAGGCAGAGTTCCTATTCATTTCCAGTAGGGCTCATAGAGGATTAGAATTCCTTCTGAAGTCCAAGTAACTAGCTGCCTTGGAAGCTTAGCCTGAGAAAAAATTCCCTGGAGACAGGCAGTGATCATCACTATGCTAGAACCTGACTTGGCACACCACTATCTGCAATCAGCATCTTGAAAACTGCGCCAGAAAATCTATTTCCCCCCCGCAAGAGAATGAATTCTTTCAAGTCTCCAAATGGATACAATTTATTCTACCCAAGTAGTCCCAAAGTTATACTGAATCATGAAAAAAGATTAAAAGGACACAGAATCACTTTATCAGTATTCTTGCAAAAACTTCCTGTTCTCTAAAACCTCCACAACAACATTCTTTGATGCATCACTTTTAAGCTTTTAGACTTATTAAATATTACCCAAAATGGTATGGCTGTGAAATTAATAGTTGCAACCCTCAATTTGCAAAATATGTTCATCTTTGCAATGTTCTGACAAAGTTTGTACTCAAGTTTAAATATCAGAAGTTGAATCTAAGCTGAAAATTGTCCGTGTTAGAGACCACGACCCATGTGGGACTGAAGTTCAGATCTGTATTCAAACCAATAAAAGGTGATTATTGGCAAAATGCTTTATCTATGGACCACCAGCCACTAAAATGTCTCCATTCTCTTGCTCAAAACAGTCCGAGTCTGTAACTTACTGGCTTGATTTCAACACTATTTTACTTACAAACCTCTGAAAATGGTTGCTGATTGGGGATATAAGTTTAAAAAACTGTCAGAGATGTAAGCAGTATTAAATCTATGCTTCATGGACCTTACTGAGTTCTTTTAAGCTGTACTAGTGCTCCTGGCCTTGAAAGCCCCAAAAACTCAAGCCTCAAAATCCCTCAGTGAATACATGTTTAACACTTTCTTATTCCTCTTCTGTGTTCTACCTCTTTAGCGATAAAGCTTTTCCCTAAAATTGAGATTCTTTGGTTAAGATAGCGCTTGCTAGGTGAAAGAAATTGAGGTATAAGAACTATAGCATTCTCAATAAAAGCAGAGAAGATTTTTTCTGCTTTTACTTTTTCCTATTTTTTTCTTTTTTTTTTTTTAAGGGGACATAATAAAACTGCTAGTTACAAAGAAACTGGAATACATTTTTGCTAATGCACGTCTTGCCAGGAAGAATCACAAAGTAGAGAGCAGAGAAGCACAACATTCCAGCAGGAATTCTCTACAGACTCTCTCACAGGCTGGCCCAAGCAGTTCTCATTGCCAAAGTGATGTCAAGCACGGGTAAGAAACCCAAAAAGCTCTAATCTATCCGAGTTTGAACATGAAACACTGAAACAGCTCTAAAATATTCACCATAAGACACTTTCCCCAAGGAAAGGCAGAGATGAACTCTCCAGTTTCCAAAAGAGAAAGAGGGAACAAATCACACCCTTCAAGGCTGTAATGGAAAGAGAATTGCAGTGTGCAGCTTTCCCCTCTCCTACACCAGTGACTAACAACAGACCCAAGACACTTCTCCCCTCCTGAGATGGGAGGGAAACATCTCAGGAAAAATCTCATGTTCATTAATTGGAGGAGGGGAAGGTTTCAGCCAAACCAAAATGAAACTAAGTCAAGTTTTCCAGCAGCCAAAATCAAGTCCGTGTGTTCCATCGGTACAGAAGAGCCACGGTGTTGGAGAAGAACAGGCTAGGTTTTCCAAAGCCCTCTCCACAGGGAAGGGACCTGGGTCACAGGGAAGGCTGAAGAAAGCTGGCTTTCTGGCAAAAGAGCAGCTGAGCAGGAGGAAAAAGTACAGAAACCCTGAGGTGGACTGCTCTGCTGCGCTTCCCAGGCTGTGCTAATGCCAAATTTTTGATTCTGTGATCCCAAACTGCACGGTGCTTTGCACAGCCCTGATTACACAGCCTGCCTGGGGAAAGGGAATCCTTGGCAAACCTGGGGTCCAAGGGCAGCTGGCTTCACAAGAAAAGTAATTTGGTGGGCTTTTTAAGCTCTTAGGATGGAGACACACAAAAGTAACTCTAAAAACGAAATCACAGAATTTAAAAATGTAAAGTTTGGAAATACGAACTTCATAAGCTGAATTCAGCCCCATCTCTAACAATATGAATATGCAATATGAGAATAATCAGCACATAAATATCTCCAGCAAAGAAACCTTAAAACAAATTGAATTCATGCAGCGATAACCATACTCATCCAGTAATAATGTCTGCATAATAAAGGAAAAGGGAAAAAGGGGAAGAAAAAAGAGAAGGCACTGAGGTATCACAAATGCAAGACATGGACAAAACATGTATTATGCACAGTCAGGTATGGCATTTTCTAGGTTGCTTGCTAGACGAAAACCTATTCTATGTATGCAGCTCTGCCACTTGGGAGTAATGATCATTTTTACTGAACAGCAATAAAACTTGATGGCTTCCCCACCCCTTTGTATCCTGTAGCCATCACTTCCTGCTAGTCCTTCAAATTCTCTAGCTCAGTGTAAAAAAACAGCTCCTTCCACCTCAGAGTTAACAAATACAGGCTGAGCCTCTCCACGAGCATTGCATCTCATCTGTAACACTGACATTCTCAAATATCATTTTAAATAACCTTTAACCTATACTTTATCTGTTTACTTAGCAGTAAGGTGGGCACATGAGATCATCTGCAACACCTTGTATTTTGCCAAGCAAAATCCAGCTCAGTTGTAGAATTATTAAGCAGCAGGATGTCTCTCACCATGCCTAGCACCAGGGACTGAGCCAGGAACCTTAAACCATGAATCACTGCAGCCTGAGTTAAATCCAAGTCCTGTACTTGGGATTTTTATTAGACATTGCCTGCTTCACTGGCCTCTCCAAGAACTAGATGTGTTCTCTCTACAGTGAATTCAGCTTCAGGTTTTCAAGCTGCCTAAGGTAACACTCTTCTGGATACCATTTGAAAGGTCTCTGAGAATTTTATGAAGAAAGTTTATGTTCAACACCTCCACACAAGCAAAATGAGTCCCACTGATGAAGTGACCTATCTGAGAAATATCGCAGGCCAAATGGTTGATAAAATTCAGGTGTTCTGAAAAATATATGGGCAGCTTAGAGATGTCTGAATGACAGCTGCCTTCTAAATGCTGTAATTGATGCAACTCTTCAGGTTTATCCTAAATTGATTTGTTGAAAATATGACACCATTACTGACTTGAGTAAAATGAATGGTTTCAAAAAGGCACATAAGAAAAAATATTCATATTTCAAGAGCACGATTCCCTCCATTGCCCATTGCTCCTAAGGAAAGTCAAAGCACTCAATGCAGACTCCAGTGTGACTGTCATTATTGTCACAGGAATTGCTGCTGCTCAGATCAGCTCTGAAGCACAAGTGTGGGGCAGCTGGGGACACACATCCCCTCTGGGTGTGCTGCACCCACTCCTGGGTCACTGACAGAGCTTCAGCTTCATGCATTTGGCTTGATGCTAGCTCTGACAACTGCCAATTTTAATGTGTTTTTTTCTTTGCTATGCACACCCTCTGATGAGCTGCACATATTCTTGCTGCAAATAAATATTGGATGCAGAGGAACTCTTTCTTAAGAAATAAGAGCATAGCTCAGCACGCACAAATTTGATTTAAACAAGTTCCAGGGGTATCTATGCTTTGTACTGGGAGTGTATTTTAAAATTGCCTTAAATAAGAATTTTAATGGAAAAAAGACAGAGAAAGGGAGGTGGGGCTGATAACCCTTCCATCCCCATATTTTCTAACTTTGGCCATCATGGCAGGTTCTCTCCTCTTTGAAGCTCTTTTATATTGGCAGGCTGTCCCAGCAAACACTGCCACCAAAGCCCAATTTCTCCCTGTAGCACATCCTGGCTATATTCTGTGAAGCCAGCCATTTTCATGAATGGCACATTATCATGGCCAAAGATACAACACCAGGTGTGAATGAACCCAGGTGACAAAAGTGAGCAAGACATCTTGAATTCTCTGGTTTTGGATATTTCTGTAGCACAATCCACATTTTAACACTCAGAATCATTAATGTGAGTATGGCTCATGCTAACCCAACTGTGCAGTTAAGGCCAGAGTCCACGCAGACTGACACATGTGCAAGTGCTGTAAAAGTGTTTCAAGGTTTATTTAGCTACACATTTTTCATTTGTGTATTTTCTATTGGAACAAGAACCGCTTCAGTTCAAAAAAAGAAAGTGTACCTCTTGTTCTGCCAAATGTTTGGCAGAAACCTCAATTTCGTGCTCTCTGTAGGAGCAGCAGGTAAGCTGATTAAGTTTCAGCGATTCCCTCCTTCCCTTGTACACGGTGTACTCAGTAAAAAGGGTAAGGTTAGTGCCTGTGGGAAGGCAAAGGACCTGTGCACTGCCTCAGCCCTGTAGCACCCATCTGAGGGGCTGGGGCTGCAGCAGAGGCACAGGCAGGCTCCACTGGCAAAGCACACGCTGCAAATAAAGCCTCAGCACTCAGAAACAGACAGTCCCTGCTCCCATTCTGAGTAATGTCTGCCTTCTATTCAGCACCACGGCCCACAATGAGAGCAACAAAGACATGCCAGATGAAAAACATCACACTGCGAGATCCCTGCTCGCCGGAGAAAATCCTGCAACTGCTTACTGAGACATTTCCCTCAAACTATGCAGGCAAAAAGAGAAGGGATGCCTTATGTTAGAAAGGGGGAAGGGGAAAAATGAAAACTATTTGTGTCCAGATTGTTTCCTTTTAAAGTCTTAGCCCGATCAAAATCTGATTTCCATGGGTTTTGCTGCAGAGCTTGTGTGGGGTTTCCCCAGCTTGGATCCTGTAAAGATCCATTCACTCTCACAGCACCAAAAAAGTGCTTGGCACCAGTTCTGCTAAAGTAGGGCTGAAGGCCTCGCTGGCAGGCTCCAGCCAGGAGGAAAGCTTGTCCATGTGAAGGCCTGGAAGCTGGGCTGCAGGCACGTGTGATTCCAGCTCCTGTGTTAAAAGTGCCACAGACATTGGCTAGAAGAGGTGACTCACAAGCATGCAAACATGTTGGTTAGCAAGGACACTGAATTGACCAGATTTTCAATGGCATGTTATTAATCATTATATATTTTTGTTAGAGAACTGATTCAGTTACCTGACTTGCCTTGCTTTCCTCTGGGTTTACATTATCTTGTTTTAAAGGCATTCTCTTTTTTTGTGTTTATGTGCATCGCAAATAATGAGCCATCCTAAAATAGTTACTCAGATCAATACCCATTTTTCTTTTCAGAGTGACTATTATTCATTTTTATATTTCATTTTATAGCAGAGAATAACTATTTAGAAAGTATTAACAAACTAGAAGATTTTGGCCTATTAAAATCATACATCAGAATCAAAACGCATGGGTTGCAAATAATTCATTTGTTGAAAATAAATCCTCTGAACTATTTGGCAAATAATCATGCATGAAATTCCCATTCATATTAATTCTGTTGATGAATGATCTAAAGAGTGGAAGAAAGTTTAACACATTAATCAAAAAGTTTCATCAAAACCATTAGCTAACTGCATCTGCTACAAAAACTTCACCTGGTCCTGAACAAGAGATGAAAGACAAAGTTAACACACAGTGTATTACTAGTGAGTCATAACCTGCCTGGAGATTATCCAGTCACCTCTTGACCAGAAAGTTTGATGCATTTCTGATATTTTAGTTCAAGCAGAAGTTACAGCCCTGTCCTAAACCATCAGAAACTCCATCTCTGCCTTGTGCTCAGAATTCAAATGAGAGTAGTCCCAAATCTGCCCGATGCCACTCAAACTCCTGAACCTTTGAATAATGCCACCTTTGAATGGAAGATACAGCCCATTGCTCTGGGCTGGAGGCCTCCATTAAACCCACATCCTAAGCAGACACAGGCTGCCAAGGAAAACCAACCAAATACCTGTGGAACTCTGCTCTGCAAGGCTGCAAACCCAGTTTCCAGCATCACACATTCTCACACTCAACCATCCCCACCAGCATTTGGGAAACTCCATTTGCAGATGGTTCTGATGAGGAGAGGGGGGGTTTCCTCTGGGGCATTTGGGTATCAGCTTACCCTTACAGAACAGCACCTGCATAAGGTGCTAAAACTACAATATATATATATAAATATTTATTTATATTTTCATATATATAACTCTATAACTGCTAACCAAAAACCTGTCTGAAGAACCTCACATTAAGTCTCTATTTCCACTATATTATGATTATTCACTGCTAATCCAAAACACCTTCGTAACTAGGCCCAAGATATGATACAATTCATTCATCTTCTTTGATCCAGAAGAGAATAATAGATTGAAGCAAGCATATTTGGGGAAAAGCCTTTTTGATGGGATTTTCAGCCTGGTTTCTTACTGAAAGAGGATTAGATAATTGATTATGAGTTGATTACTGACCTTCATCCAACTTGGAAGCAAACTAAAAAGATGTTTCAGTTACATTTTCCCCAATTCAGTGTTTTTGTGTAAAGTAAGATAACATGCCATGGCTTCTGCTTTGTGTATTTTGATTATTTTAAAACAGAGGAAGTCAGAAATGTTGAAACCTCATCAGAAATTCTGTTCAGCAAGAATCCTTACCCAACAGAGCTGCTGTGCTAACAATGATGTGTTCGAGCACATTTAATGGCCCTCAGGAAGAAATGTACTTCACCCAAAGCCTGACAGCAAGAAAATACCCTTTGACTTCAGGGAACTTTGGATTAAAACTCAAATGATTAGTGACCTGGGGCAAAAATAGCAAACTATTTAATACCACTTCTCTGGGCACTCAAATTATCATATTAAAATCCATTTTATCATTGGCAGAGTCAATCGGGTTATAAACACAAACAGATGTTCTAACGTGTCTCTGGCATTGGCTTCGGGCAGGGTGAATGGAACACTTTCAGTTCCATACAGTTTAGTTTCTGTGAGGGTAAAGTAAACCCAGAGGTTTCTCCCCAGCATTGTCTCTGGCTGTCACCACACTGATGTTGCTCTGTCACCCGCCATGAAGGCCTGGCTGGCCCGAGGACATGGCTCCTGGGTGGCTGGAAAAACAGGGAAAAAGGGGAGGAGATCCACTCCCAGCCCACTGCCTGTGCAAAGTGGGCTTTTTAAGGTTTGCCCAGCCCAAAGCCAGGACAGATGGTTTTGTTACCCCGGGAGCCAGGAGCAGTCAGTGTGCGCTGGGCACGGGGCTGCTCCCACCCACGGGAGCGACACCAGGGCTGTGCTCAGCCACGTCCAAATGCACCCTGATACCCCACACACATCAGCTAATGCTCACAGCCACTTGTGCACTGTGTGCTCTGGAATGAAAGTGTGGGAAAAACAGCCTGGAGGGGGGGAAAAAGGGAAAAAAAAAAAAAAGGCAAAAGGGACTCCACGATTCCCATAACTCAAGGAGCACATTGTTGAGCTGAGGCACAGGCCAGCGCCTCGCAGGCCCTATCACTGCTGACAGAATTAGACTCTGATTCATGCTCTGCAGCTCGTGTAATGCCAGCCAGGACCAGAGCCTTCCATGGGAACGTTTCGGCCAGTCCCCTCCTTATCAGCTCCAGAACAGCTGCCAGACTCTAAGGTCGCTCGATAGAGAATTTAATTCTTAAGATTGCACATTAATTTCTAAATTCTTTCTTATCCATGTGCTGTGATTTGAGACTGCATTCAATGCAGCCCAGCACAGGGCAAGCCTTTCCCATCCACACCCCTCCTTCCTGTCTGCAAACTTCCTTCCTATAGATTTACCCAGACATCTTTGAGCTAAATTAACACCCTGTGCACTTCACTGACCAAGCACTAGCAGATAGGAAACCTGATTTTGACCTCTCACCGGCTACCAGGCAGAGAGATTTTAAAACACCCTGTACGTGTAATAGATTTATTCATCTGCCTTTACCAAGAAATGAAGGGCTATTTATTTTCACCCAGCAGCTAACCACTGCAGTAGATCTACAAAATAATGATTTCCCACCCTATCAATTCATTGTCAGGCAGAGTTCACTAATAGCTGTAAAACGGTTTCAAATCCCTCGACATATTATGCAATTTTGAACAAATATTACCCTGCTTTATAATCCTCTGCTCTTTTATACTCATATTTTTTTTAAATTATTCTTTACTACAGTCAAGAGCACTACAGAATAAAAGCATGAAAACAAGAAACCAGTGATTGAAACTTTTGGCAAGTCAGAGTGGAATTGAGTTACAGTGGAAAAATTCAGTATGACCAGGTCTCCTGGTTTGCTTAGGACAGTTCCAGGTTCCACAATGGTTTCCTGGAAGGGTGTAGGCTGTGCATGTAGTAAAGTGAGCTCTGTGTGTGAGAGAACCAGAATCCTCTCCTTTCCTTGATAAATTGGCCTCCTTGGTGTGAAGTTCCCAATGGAAAAGGGGCTCCCTCTCCAGAAGGGAAGGGAACAGTGTGGGTACTGCCATTTCTCTGCTTTCCAGACTGCCTGGTTATGGGCAGTCCAACAGATTAAGTCAAGCAGATAGATCAAATTAATTTATTCAGAATCTTTAATTCTGAAAGCAAAGTAATAGCTGTGCTCCAAATCACGGCAACTGAAACCAAGCCCTAAATAAATAGTTACAGGAACCCAGATTGGGCCAGTGATGTGTCTGGCATGGTGATTACACCACAACCAACACAAACCCTTCAGAGGAAGGTGCAAGATATTCCAGAGGAGGGAGAAAAACTGTGAAAAAATGCTGAGATGGAGCCACATTCTGCCCTATGCTGCCCCAAAAACCATTTGGCTTCTACCCTGACTTTATAAACATGATTTTCTTTCATTCCTGAGCTCTCAGTTGTGAACAGTCTCATTAGCCTTAGAAATGGAATCCTAACAAATTTCAGGCCTCATAAGTATGAGGGAGACAGGAGCCACAAATGAATTGTACACTGTGCCAAAATAATGTCCTTTTTGCTGCCTTCCAACACCATTGCCTCCCTCCCACCTCCTCATCTTCTGCAACCTGACTCTTTCTTCACATATCAATGCTAATAGCTGTTCCCTCTTCTTCTGTCATTCCAACAAGAACAATGGAAGACAACCAACAGGCAATCAAGGGTAACAGAGAGAAAAAAGATTAAGGTCAACATTAAAAAAACCTTAATTTTGCACAATTTTATCCTGCTCTTATGGATAACAAATTCCAGACCACGGTTATAAAGAGTGTCCTGGAAATGTAACGTAAGCTTGGGAGGAAAGACCTGTGTGCCCACATTTCAGTCAAAAGCTCTCCAGTAATTGCCTGGATGGAAACACCCATTCTGAGGGAATAATGAGGTGGAAGTAGGCTGATGCTGATATGCACAGACTTCCCTCCTGTCTATCAGATACATGTCAGTCCCCAGGGCTTATGGCCATAATTCCAAAGAACAGCAAGCGGTCATACTGTTGTCCAACCTTCCCCCTGGGAGAGGAAAGGGTTTTGATGACTCAAATTTGCTGTGGAAACATGATCTACCTGTTGATGTCCTGGCTGGCCTTCAGCTTTTCCCCACCATGTAGACTGTTCTTGTTACCTCCCAGCCCCAGATGGACTCACTTTTAGCAAGGAGTTTTTGCCTGGTTTTCATTGGTTTCTGTCAGTGAAGCCTAAAGAATAGCTTAGGCTCGCAGTACCAAAGCCCACTCTCATTTTATTACACAAGATTGATGAATTTTAAGTCCAAAATCTGTTTTAAACACGGACTATTGCACTTAGGAAGAATGACTTACATCTGTACCTTGCAATGCTTTCCATTCCCCTAAGAAAGTTGTGCATTTTAATTACTTGCTTACTGCTATTTCTCTAGCAACAACAGTTTATGCCCTTAAATCCATTTTAACGGTTTTGATGCTGTTAGCAGCAGCAGAGCTAAATGTGCTTAGGAAAGATTGTGTCACATCAGAAACTGGTTTTGGAGCCAGATCCCTCAGGACACCACTCCTTGGGGCTTTTTTTTTTTTCAGTTAGCAAGACATGGAAAGATTTTTTAAATTATTATTAATTTTCCTTCTTTTTTTTTTTTTTGTTTGACTCCACTTAGTTATTTGAACCTTATAGGCAAGCAATTAAATGGAAGTTAACCAGCTCTCAAAGATTTCCTTTTGCAGCAAGACAGACAAATAAGACCACAATTCAGAAAAATAACTTTTTTCCTAACTTTCAGGTGGTTACCACAGACCTGATTCCCATTTATATTTTACATCACTGCTAAATAAAGGGAAAGTAAAATAAAGATACTTAGAACTGCATTCACACTGAGGAGCCTGATTCCACTCTCCTGTGGATGGAATCATGCAGATGATCCCTCCACTGAGAACAGGGGCCTTAGGGCTGTGCAGGGGTTGTCTGAGAAGGTTTCACAGTGCTATTACTGCCAGCTGCTGTGACAATACTGCAAAAACACTGAAAGCATCAAAGGACAGTCACAGAAGGGGACGTAGGAATGGATGATGATGGACCTGTAAACCTGAAGAGCTGAAGCAAAACTGGGAGAGCATTTCTCCCAAATCGCATGCACGTTTTCTGGAAGATTTATCATTTTACATGTCCTCTATTATTCCAGTAACCTACTGGAATAATACACAAATAATACATCCACAAAGCTGAAGATTACCCTGAGTCACAGATGGACACTTGGAGCCAGGATGTGATCTCAGAGGACACTGTAGGACACCCGGTTGCAGAATAACCAAGCTTCACTTTTACATTAGTCTAGATCAAACAGTGCCCTATCAAACCTGGTTCACTGGGAAAATTGGCTTTGCTGGACTCGTTCTGTTTCCTTTTCCTCTACATCTGCAGTACCAGCATAACCTGCTGTTCCTGCAGCTTGCCAGTCAGGGGTTTCCTGGCCCAGAATGGTTGGTTTGGGAGGAATCACAGGGTGGGTGGTCTGGTCCCAGCTCCCTGCTCAGGCTGGGTCATGCCAGAGCACATGGGTGTCCAGATGGCTCAGGAATGTCTCCAGGGAGGAAGACTCCACTCCCCTCTGGGTGATGTGTCCCTGCCCTTGGTCTCTGCACAGTAAAGCAGTTTTTCCTCACTGTTCCTCTGTTTGGGCCCCTGCCCTTGTCCTGCAGCTCGGCACCACGGGGCAGAGCCTGGCTCCATCCCTGGCACTCCCTGCAGGCACTGAGGAGATCCCCTCTCAGCTCTCTCTTTCCCTCAGATTATCCTCTTGATTCTTTCACTCCTACAGCCACAGCCACCCCGACAAGGATCTTTTGGTGACTGTAGCATGCAAAAGCCACAGATTAAGCATCTGTGCCTGACACAAGCAGCAGAAACATCCTGTGAGGCACAGGGCCACGCTGGTGTAGCTCTCTGAAATCCCTGCTCGTTCCCAGGGCTTGGTGCTGCAGGAATGCCGGGAGTTTTTCTTTCCACAAATAGATGTTTCAGGCATATTTGCTTAAACCCTTGAGGTTGACAATCAGCAAAGACTTCTTCCCAGCCCAGCAGCTGCTTGAGAGCTGCCAAGTATTGCAGGCAGAGAGTCCACGAACCATCTCCCAAAGATTATACGTGCTGCTACAAGAAGTGGGGATTGAATGTCCCACAGCGAGCTGCCTGCTGCTGATCTTTCCCAATTAACAGTTGTGTAATGTGGGGGGAATTAGGGTCTAAATGTCTTGGCACAGCTCTGCTTGGGAAAACCCTGGTGCTTGACTCTTACAGAGCTGTAAAAGGTTTCCTGGCAATTAGAGGAAGAAGAGTATAAAGAAGTAACAGGGTAAGTCCAGCTATGAAAAAAGGCTTGTATCACATGTGTTTGCAATGATGGAGATAGTAGGGGACTGTCACTTCTCCTTCCCAAGAAAAGACAGTGAGGGCCATTTAAAAGGGTAGATCTCCAAAAGAATTTCTCTACTCTGGATTATTCTGAGGGGTTTAGCCTTGAAAGAACTTCTTCCCAGAGGAAGCATGACAGAAAGGGGATTTCTATGATCTTGTCATGTCCTTTCAAGCAACTCTTCAGGCCAACAAACAGATATGGCAACCAGCCGTGGTGGGTGAAGCCAAGGAGCACATGGCTGTTTTATATATATATTTTTTTTTTTTTTTATGTTGGCAGATGTCATGGCACAAAAATTCATGAGAAAATTCCCTGCAATTCCCAGGAAGCCTAAGAGGGGGAAGCCTCTTTATTAGTAAAAAGACATCTAGACTCCAAAACCTGCCCTAGGACATAAGGAAGCTCTCTAAGCAAAGAGGGGAAAAAAAATACCCAACAACTTCCTAGGAAATCCAAAAAGGTATCACAACATTTCATGTTTAAACATTTAAAATGGGGAGGGGAGAAAACAAGCCTTATTCATTTCTGTCTTTCTTAACACAAGGTTTAATTACACAACATATATTTAGGCAACTTATATTTAGCCTGTGGGCTCCACCAGAAATGATTACAGCAATGAGCCTTATAAGATTCATAGCTGCCCCAAAGAAAAAGGCCATGTCCTCCAGGGCAGAGGAGGGACAATTTGTTTAGCAGAAGCTGAAGAAGATGGGAAGTTCCTGCAGGACTCATTCAGGGTCACCCTGCGCAGTGACCAGTCCTGTGGGGCTGAGTGAGAACAGCCCAGAAAGCCTCTCCCAGTTATTGCACACCAATATAATCACTGGCATCTCTTTCAGAAGTTCTGTTAGTCAGAAATACGCTACGGAAAGGCCAGTCCCTGCTTTGGTCCAAGGGGGGTAAGGATGGGAGGTAAACAGAGCAGAATCCAGAGCCATGACCTGCAATGAGATCACTCTGTCCAAGAGCAGCAGGAGTGATCCCACCTGGGCTCTCAGAGGCTTTCCTGGGAATGCCAAATTGTCCTGCTGTGTTGGCTCGGCAGAAAGGTAGAAGCTGGGTACATTTGGCCATAAAACTTCCAAGTAAAGTGCTTGAAGAGTAACTGTGGAGTCACTTCAGTGGAGACAACATCTCCCACACAGAAATGGAAACAGAAGTTTGAGTGCTCCTCCATCCAAAAGCCTCATTGCACCTGTTACGGATCAGGAGAGATTGTACAAAGTCTAACGTTGCCCAAGTTTCTTCTGAAATGTGTACATCCTCCAAGGGAGAAAAGCTGGGTGTTTTTAGGGGGTGTTATTAGGAAGAAATTTGTACTTTGTCACTTCTTCAGCTGAATTTTGTAGGAAACATGGAGTTCTATCATTGTTAGCATTTCGGATTAGAATATACCTCTTGTTCTGAGTTTCTACTGACACTAATTTCCAACCCACTCTTCATTCATTAAATAAATGGTAAATGCTAGACCTGTTATTCAAGAAGGACTCAAACATGTGAAAAAAATCTGGACATCTATGACACACTGCAACTGCATTTGTGTCTGTCAATGTTCAATATCAACCATCTAGCCAGGGAATCACAGAAATCCCTCAAGGCAGTACAAAACTTAAGACTTTAAATACAGCTAATATAAGAGCCTCACTTCAGGAAAAAGGTGCTGGTGAGTTTTAAGAGATTGGGAATTCATCTATACACTTATGAGCCACAGAATCCAAATGTCTTGAAAAATCATGCTTGAAAATCACTGATCACACTTGAGAGCATTGCCACTGACAGGAGATAACATTTCTGAAAATATACACCCATCTGAATCCTGGTCATGTTGCTTAAAAAGGGGTTGAATCTCTTTCAATTTTAATCCTATGTCAGCTCTCTCATTACCTCAGAGCCATTTCTACCTTGATAAAGGAGGTGCTGATCATTCCCAGTCACCCTTCACTCTTATTTCAACTTGGTTGTGACATGGATTTACATCAATATTTTGACACTTGGAGCTTTCTGATTTCAAAGCTTTTTTTTCTGACCTGTTTTTTGTCACCATCCTATTACATAGCACAAAATACACCTAACAATGATTTATTAAATCTGATATTGTTAGAGTCACACGAAAAGCTCCCAGTTTGTACTTTTTTATAAAAACACACTCAAGAGATCCCTCTTAGAGGAACTGCATTGGTACATTTCAAGACTAGAGTGGATTTTCCTTTAAATAAGTATTTCCTAGTTCTTTGGCTCCATATGGAAATCACTAGGTGAAATGCTGTGGCCTGTAGGTCTGGCACCATAACCATAATGGTCCTTTCTGACCTCAGAATCTATCCAAATGTTTGACTTACAGTGCATCAACATGAAAAAAAGCTTATTTTTTTCCACATCATTTTTATAGCATTACTCAGGCATTTGTGAGCAGAATGTAAAGCAGGTCCCACACATTATGGATTTTGAAACCACTGCATTCACATGTAAGAAACAGATGGAGAATTACGTTGCCAAGACCTCAACCCCTTTGTAGGGAACTAATGGGAACAACAGCATAAAAACTCTCCAGTTTTAATCAAAGAATTAAAGATTTTTGTGATGTATTTTGCAATTAAGTGAAGGAAAGCTGATTTTTAGACCACTGCTGCAGCACTGAAATCTTGCCACAGAAGCCATCCTGAAGTGCTTTCTAGCCACAAAGGATGTGAAAACAGAGAAAATATCTACCAGATAAGGGAGATTATACTTTTTGTTGATATTGTATCAAGCAAACGCTATTGCAGGTATTTGGTTAATTCAGAGCATGTTTAATTTGCCCATTACAGAAACCTGTCCTGTCTAATTACGTCCCAGAGGCTGTTTCCACTGCCTCCACCTGCCTCTCCTTTCTCAGACATCATCCTCCACCCATGGACCATCTCTGGGGGAGTGGTGTTGAGTGTCCCTGAGCCAAACCACATCCCAGTGGTGATGAGGAAGAAAGCCAGAAAAGCCAATATTTTTTGCTAACAGTTAATACTCTCTCATCATGGCTATGGTTCTTCGCCTAAGCTGTGCTGACACTCTGTTTTCATCAGAAACATCAAAAATTCTTGCACACAGGCCCTCAGCACAGCCCCAGCAGATGTAGGAGCATTTAGAGCTCTCTGTATATTTGTACAAGACACCATGCTGCTCTGAGAGCCATCCCACCTACACTACTCTAAAACACCCAAAAAGATCCTCTAGTTAGCCTGAGACCCTGGAATGGACCTTCCTTTTCCTTTCACATTGGAAAGCCCCCACAACTGGGATTTCCTTTGGATCCTTCACCTTTTACAATGCACGACCCATGCCAAGGCTTCTGCTCTGTCAATGGTATTTTTTCCTCCAGGTTTCCAGGATGGAAAATGTGCCAGAGGTGAGTCCAAACAGAACACCACGATTCACTTAAGGGCTGTTGCAAAATTCAGCTGAATTCTAGCAACTGGAACACAGAAAACAGTTTGCTGAGGAGACCCTTCTCCAACAGCAGCAAAATCTTGGGACCTCAACCTGTGCCTATTGTGGATGTTTTGGTACCACCACATAGGGAAATTGGGCTGCACTAACAGGCCTGACTTGAGGCTCAGTCAAAAAAAAAAAAGCTTCCAAATTAGTTCCAAGTTATCCATCATCCTGACACCCCTATACAGACACCATGCAAGCCGTTAAGGAAGTTGATGGAACTAAAATCTGGAAGTGGGTTGAACAACTTACAACATGGAGCGCAGAGCAATGCAGTAAAGGAAAACTAATACAGGGCTACAAGGCAGCAAGCTAAAGGCCTTGCTATTTTCTTTACATCAGATATAATCACCATCAACTCCTTCCTAGTAGCCTTCAAAAGTGCTCAAAATGTCTCCTTCAGTATCCAGAAGGAACATGAGCTAGCTTGGACAGAAAGTCAGATCCATGAAAACAAAAAAAGGCATTAAGCACTCAGACTTGAAGGAAAGGATGCATCCTTTAGAATGTTCTAAGTAGAACAGTCCAGACATTTCAGTATTAGTGCCAAAAGAATCTGAACCAAAATCACACCCATATAAGTATTCAAGCTCACACATTTAGATCTCTGTCCAAAAAACAGAATCAAATATTCTCTATTATTTTTCTGTCTGGCTTTAGAAAGACTTTCTGGAAATGTCAAAGCAATCTATTTTACACTTGAGATAAGAAAAAACAATCAGAAAACATGCAGAACAATGTTTCAGGCCCTATTTGGACTCCTTAACTATAATGGAAACGCTATCAAAGGTTTCACCCAAATTCACCACAAGGTAAGGCATGGCTGAGGCAGTCACTCAAAGAAACAAGTCAGCTTAAGATATTATTCCTGCAATAAAAGAAGTTGATGTGTCATGCAAGCACCATGTTGCAGGGGTGCAAGAAACCAACCCTCCTCCACAGAGTTGAGTTATATACCCTGTTTCTGTGCCACACAGCCACAATTCATGAAGGTGCAGTATTATTTGTGGCAGCGCTACTCCGGGCATCCCATTCCTAAAGCTGAGGTAGGTACAGACAGAAAAGCACGAGCTGAGACTTGGCTGAAGCAGTGATCCATTTGGTACTGCCCATGTTCAACAGGAGGCTGCTCAGGATGCTCCCTGGGGTGTAGTAACCCTGTATTGGCCCTGAAGGCAACAGCACTGCAGCTCCAAGGGGCGGAACACGGGGGTAAATCTGGATTTTTGTGCTGGGCTCTTTGTCACCTGCACCAGGAAGACAATGGGCTTGGACTTCAGGGACTGATCCCTTCACAGCTGCAGAATGGGATTGAAAATGCAGAAGCCAACTCCTACACTGACTCCTCAATTCCACATGTCCACCCTCTTGCTCAGAGCTGAAGTTTGAACCTTCTTTTTAAGGCAGGAGTGGTGCTGGACTGCCCCAAGCATGATGATGGCCACAGATGGCCAATGATTGCAGCAGCGATAATGAAAATATTTGCCATTAGCATGGAAGGATTTGACACAGTCTCAGTATTTAGAAAGCCACATCCTGCTATTTGCATCCTTGTGCTCTTTGGCTGAGATGCAGGGTTTGATGGGTGGGGCAGGATCAGTCAAATGCCATATTTACTGGTATGGGGAAATCTACAGAGAGAAAGAGGGACCCAGAGCACCACACAGTAACAGTAGACAGAGTACTTTGGAGCCCGAGAAGTGCTCAAAAAACTTCCTACAAATAATGGACACAGAAACCTTCTTCTGCAGAAAAGTTAAGCATAAAATAAACATGAGGTGAAATTCCAAACTGAGTATTTAAGTATTAAGCTGCCAGTTCCACCTACAAGTCTCCTGTGAGAGCTAAAGAAAAATCCCCTGAAGGAAGATACACCAAAGTGTTTGAAAATATTTAGCTACCCCTCAAACTTGCATACAGTGAAGATAGGCAGCCTTAAGAGTCCAGCTTTCCTGATAGGAAAGAGAAAAGCTGCTAAGTATTTCAAGTGTATCTTGGACCTCATTTAACTTGCAAAGAAAAAAGGTTAATCCTCACAACTTCCTAGAAGGGAACATCATAAAGGAAATAAGTGGTGAGTGTAGCAAGCTGGAGTTTCTGCATCCTTCGCTCTGGACATCAAACAACTCGACCACGTTGCGTCAAGTAAGAGAAACAGGAAGGGAGAGATCACACAGCTTGAGTTCCTTGGCTCCAGCAAGGCCAAGGCACTGCTGCTGGGGAGGATGGAAATCCTATATTCTTCCTCTGGGGCAGGAAGTACCTGTAAACATCTCAGAAATATTCTGCTTTAGCATATTGTAAACAAGAATACATCATATCCACTGCTCCAGACCATGTAGGGAAAAGAATTGGACAACCTTGGGTTCAACCTAGAAGAGGAGAAGGCAGGGGAACTGAGTCATAGCTTAAAAAAACAAGATTAAAAAGAACTTTTGGGATTGGACAGGAACTGAGGTTTTAAGTGGGGCAATTCCTAAGGAAGGAAGGACACCTACTACCTATTCCAATAATATTTTGCATTTATGTAACTGCAGTGGCTGCCGTCCAAGGACCTGAAAATACTAAGGGCTTCCAGTTAACCAGATTTCAAATTCCAGGGAGACTATAAAGCATTAGTCTTCATTTTTGCTACATGTCAAAACAGCTAGCCAATAACCAGTTTTACACTTCCAGGCAACTAAAGACCCTCAGTCAGTATAAAAGGTCATTTTCAAACAAAAATAAGCTGCTGTGCAACAGTTTACATCAAGGTGCTATTCCCAGACATGCCTTTCCAAATGGATATTATGTGTATGGACTGTCCAAATGGACTTTCTATGACAACACTTCTCACATGTTTCACATAAAACACATATGTCTACCCTGAAGACCATGTTCAGAAATTTATGTCTCAACTCCATTTATTGAGACCCATTTGTTGCCTCTTTTCTGAAGCAAGGTCCTGGAAAGCAGACAGCAACTCAGATCACAATCTCTGTTTCTTGGTCCAGCTACTGTTCTAAGAGTGGATGTCATTTATTACAGAATTAAAGCTGAATTTTATTTTAGGTAGAGGATTCAGCCAAAGGACTGAGCTGTCTTGGTGTTGGCCACCATTTGAATGAAAGAGTCTCAATGAATCTAAAGCCTGGCACTGACTATGACAAAGTGGATCGCAGGAGAAGTGGAATAATTCAGGGCAAGCTTCCAAAAGCCTGGTCCTCTGGCAGAACTTTGTCCCCTTAAAGCAGAACATTCAGTGTAATACCTGTGCCCAGAATAGCTTTGGGAAGGTCATTTAATCTTCTTCAATTTGCACTGGTGTGAGACAGGAATTGTTCCTGGTCTGAGGAGAAGGATGTGACTTATCATTGATTGGACATCCCTCTTGTGAATGTCTGGTGGCTTTTCAGTCTCAGTACCCTTATTTGTTCTAGAGCAGACCCCCACACAGGCACAGCACTGCTCTTTGTGCACTTGCTAGGAAAAACTGCTCCCATCACGGCACATTTCTAACTGGTAAAGGCTGGAATATAAACTGAGATTATGTCAGATCTACAGAGCAGCGTGCCAAGTGTAAAGCTCAAAGACCTTGACAAGATGGAATAAGGAGAGCTGAGGGGAAGGGATTGTAGGAAGGGGAGTTTGGTGGTGGTGATGTTTTGGGGATGGCCCAGCTGAGACAAGATTGATTAATGCATTCCCATGAGGATCCAGGGGCAGAGCAGTACAAAGCAGTGATCACAGCAGCCTGGAGCATAAAGGTTACAGGGCAACCTCCAGGTATCATTTGAATCAAGGCAATTCCTTTTTCCTAATTCTATTAATGTGCAATGGAGCTGACATTTAATATAAATATTCAAATAATGTTCATCTCTCTGGAAACCCCTCTGTCCAAAGAGATTTTCAGTAACAAGTTTAAGGTCAGGCTTCAACAGAATAAGTCTTTTGTAAAAAGAGTGATGTTCTGGAGTAAAAGAGAGAGGAAAGGAGCAGTGCTGATGCCAGCAGACCAAGAGAGCCATTTCCTTTATTGAATGGCATTCTGTGCAAGGAGGAAATGCAGTGCTATTATTACTCTAATAATTAAATACCTCTGTGCTTCTGTGGAAGAGCATGAATCTCTGTAATGCATCCCAAAAGAAAGTGCCTGAAAACCATTAATGGAAATCCTCAGGAAACCTAAAGCCAGAGCAAGACACTTGAAATATACGAAAAAGCCACACAAGCCTCCAAACATGTCACCTGTAGGTTCAGTAGAGATGTGAGAAACTCTGCTTTTTCATTCCAAGGGTTGTTTACAAGTACTTGAAGAGGGCTCAGACAGGAAATCTGAAATAAAGATACCTTTTCTACAAAACCCTCCCAACCCCCAGCACCTGAAGGCGTGTGGAAATACACTCCCGTGACTCTGTGGTGCAGTGGGCTGACCTGGTGTGAGGTTTTTTCCTCCCCAGTGACTGAGGGAAGTCTGGTCCTCCTTTATTGCTGCAGTGGTGGGGCTGAGGAAAGCCAGGGGAGCACCTCCAGCCCCTGAGTGCTTTAGCTTGCACCAGTGCCACGGAGCAGAGGGACAGCAGGACACGGGTGACAGTCCCCCCTGCCCCCAGCTGTGCCAGCAGCTGGCACCAGCACTGATTCCAGCTGTCCACGAGAAGATGGGGAAAATCCAAGCCAAATCCTAATCTAACTGCACTGAATTCCAGGGCAGATTCTGGCAATCCAGCCTATTCCAACTCCTGCTCCCATTCCACAGCCCACATGACACCAAGTGTACCGAGGGGACAATGAACTGCAGTCCTCAGGAAAAATCCCAGGCCTACATTTAATCAGAGACACATGACATGTTAATGGATAACTGCAGATTAATTGGAACCATTGCTGCAACAAACTAGGAGCTTAGGAGGCAATATCAGAGAAATGGTTTAGAGCTACTTGTGCTGATTAGGCATCAAAGATCTTAAGCGATGTTGCATATATTGAATATTCTGGTCTTTGGATAAATTGTCTGATGGGCAATTTAGAAAAGTTAGATGAGCTCAGCAGACAGAAAATTGGCATGGAGACCATGCCAGTATAGATCTGCCACTGTTTGGAACATAAAGGAATAAAAGCTCTGTTTGTAATTTGCTGCATGAGAACAAAGCAAAAAAATCTCTAAATAAGAAAACAGTTCAAAAACACCAAGTTTTTTCATGTTGTTATATGTCTCTGATGTAGCAAGTCTGCATCAAATGACCTATAAAATTTAATGTGGGGGAGAATCCTTCCCAAATAATTAGCTGCACAAGCAGATGAAGCCAAATACGAGGAGGAAAGGAAAACAAACAGCTTTCAAAGTTGGGTATTCTATTAGATATTTTGCTGGCTATATATTAAAATAATGGCATGAAAGATGAATAATGTTCCTGTTTACATTCATGTGTTCCTTATAACTCAGCTATGTCAGACAAATCCTCTACCACGTCCTTGTGTCAGACAAATCGCCACAGATCTATGCCTGGCCAGTGGATGAGCATCAGTGTGGTCCCTCAGAGTTCCCTGCCACATCTCTGGGTGCCCACACCCAGACCTGCAGGGAAACACTGAGAGAGCTCTCTTCCCACACCCCCTGGCTGATATGGATCACCAGGGAAGCAGCAGTGGGGTCCATGTGTGCCCTTGCCAAGAGCATCCTGCACCCCTGGTGCTGCATTTGCTGAGCACTCACACACTGCTCGAAAGGGAAAGCTGCCATCTGACCCTAGAATATTCTACATGAGATCTACCTACAAACCAATTTCACCCAAAGTACTGAGAAACAACCTTGAGAATCCCACTCCAAGTCCATAAACTCCATTACACTCTGTAAAGGAGAAGCAATCTTGTAGGAAACACTGGATTTGCCATCAAAATGCTAAATTATAAATTCAGCAGAATTTATCATCATTCTTATTCTGTATATATTTTCAGCAAAGCTGTCAGAAAGAAGCACAGGTCCTTCCTGGATACCATTTTAGGGGTAGACCACTCCTCTCCTATCATGGTAAGTGCTAATAAAATCCTGACTTAGTTGAAAGGGCCTCAAACAGAAGATTGAGGAAGATGTTCAGGCCTTACCTCTCCATCATTGAGGAAAGAGGGATGAAAGATCACAAAAAGGGTGGGAGAGGGGTTTGTTTTCCTGACAATGCATTTTGGCAGCTCCACAAAGCTGGGATGCCCATATAGCTGCTCTTTCATTACTCCACTTGCCAGCCTAAACTCCCTTTGGAGTGTGTCTGGGGGTTAGCAGCATTTGCCATTGTTGCTAAGCCGCTTAGTAAAACCAAACTTTCGTGTGTCAGAAAATTGTGCTTTCAAACTGATATTTTTATTCTTTCTTTTGCTGTGCATTGCAGAAAGAGACTGATTGCCTCCCAAATAAATCATTAACATTTTGTTTAGAAGTGTTTGCTATTGTTATGTTTCTTTTTTTTTTTTTTTTTTGCTTCAAGTGTTTTTCCTCTAAACTTTCACAGGTTTTGGCATTTCTCACCCAAAAATGCATTTACTTGCTGCAAACTGAAGAAACAGCCATATGTTTTTACTTTCCAATTAAAATTGTCCTTTAAATTGCTATTTTACCTTCTAATGCAGATGTTAAAATATTTCCTGAGCAGCTCAGCAATAATGCAGTGGCCTTTTAATGCTGTACACTGCAACTGGAAACCACCCTTACAAAAATCAAATTACAGCTCAAAGCCAAGCTACACTGAAGAAACTTGTGTTGCAGTCTGGAAGCAGCACCACACACTTATAAACTAGGTTTATACATGAAATTGTACACTCTGGATACAAATATTGGTGTTAAAGTCCACAGAATGGCTTTTCACGCGTGCCTGTGCCAGCCACAGGTAGTTCAGCTGCATCACTCACCTGGTGCCTCTGGAAGAGCACCAAAAAGTCCACATACAGCCAGGGGACATTTCCAGAGGGTGCAGAGCATTCCTTACCATCAGTAAATTCACTGAAGCCATTGGGATTGGTCAGGTGAATATTGGCTGTAGGCACTGCAGCCCAGGGCACTGCCAGGAGGCAATTGCCAGAACTGAACAGAAGGCTCCAGCCTTCTCTAGCAGAAAACTGCACCTCCTGGCCTGATGGTAAGTCCTGAAGTCTTTGTAAAATGAGTCAATCACTACTAAGAAAACGCATCAAGAGGAAAATTAATATTAACTGACTCACCTCAGAGAATGTTTTGGGCCAGAAGGGACCCTAAAGCTCATCTCATTCCATCCCACCTGCCACAGGCGGGGACACCTCCCACTAGAGCAGGTTGCTCAATGCCCCACCCAGCCTGGCCTTGAACACTTCCAGGGATAAACCCCCTATTAAAATCCCACATTCGTTCATACTAATTGCATTGGACTTGTTGCAGAAATGTTATGGATGGTGTCAGCTTTACACCATTACAGGCAAAGCATGTCTCCTGCATGCTTTTTATTCCAAAGCCCTTTACAGTGACCTAAGATGTTGGATCTACAGCTCATTTTTTTCCCCTGTGTTAAGTCCAAGAAGACATTGCTATTCCTATGTATTCATTTGTTCCCACGGGATACTAATATCTGATCTCTTTGGATATTCCAATTTGCAGTCCAAAACCGCAAATAGTTTGGCAGCTAAAATTAATGACTGTTTCTGATTTGGCAAGGTACTTGAACACATGCTCACCTTCAAGTGCATGAGTCCCCCATTAATGCAATCATCATTCATTTCATGAAATGAAGCAACAGCTAGCCTGGCACTTATGTGCTTTTGTGTAATATTTTGAAACATACATTCAGTAAATAAGCAATTAGACTTTTTTTTTGTAAGTTGTGAAAATCTGGCCTGAAGCTCTGCCTGTTCACTCTGTGAAAGGTTGGGGCAGTCATTTCCACTAAATCTTAAATTTATACCAGTGTGAAGTGATGCACACAGCTCTGTTAAATCTAAAAATATATTGCCTGTTTTCATACAACCTGCAAGACTAACCGTTAAAAATTCCTGCAGGAAACTATTCAGACATAGTTTAACCTAAATCTCAGAGTCCACTAGAGCATCTCCAGTCTTGACACCCTCCTGAAGTGAAGGAGGTCACACAAATCTTTCTGTCAGGTGCCTAGGGCACTCCCTCATTACCTCCATGAAACGCATATCACAGTTTACAGTGCTGTAACTAAAGCTGGCAAACAGGAGCTCAGTGCCATGGAGATGTAATGGACTGGCACACAAATCAAAGTGCTGTCCCTCCAGGCCATTTGTATTCTCACTGAGGAAAAAAGCTGCTGGGGAAGCAGTGATTGTCAGCGTGTGCACAAAAATGCAACAAAGCATGATGGAGTGTTTGTTTTAATTCAGAAGACTAATTTTGAGCAAAAGAGAGCAGGTTATATCAGTGTATGCTCTGTGTGTGTGGTATTCAAATCATGCAGAAATCTGCCTTGCAAGGAAGGCTAACATCTCTGAAATCCTTCACAACTGTATCCATATGCATCTCTAGGAAATTCTGCAATCAGTTTAAATCCCAAGTGTTAAGAAGGAAAAGTTTCTAAGAAGTCAAAAGACCAGGGGGAAATCTCACATTTAATTTACACACTATACAGTGTTTGGTAAATAGCAGCTATTGTTTAGAGTAGAATGCAGTCACCATTCATTATATTTTGACTCTGCATTCTTCATCGGGAATTCAGGAAGTGGTTCAGACTAAAATATTCCCTTATGTTATTTGACCTGTAAAAACTTGGAGACAGGCCAGATTCTGCAGCCCTTCGACAGACAACACTCCCATTGACTGTGGGATTGGACCTTGGAGGTGGCTGGGCTGCAGCCCTGTGCTCAGCTCAGCCACTTGGGGCATGGGCTGGTGGCCGTGAGACGCTGAAACCACACCACTGGGTTTGGTGGGAGCTGCTACCCATCTGTCCAGAGAAACAGTGGGAATTCCCTGCCACAGCCTGCACAGCGCCTCAGAAACAGAACTGAGCTTCCTACAGAGCTGAGCACCTCATGGAATCATTACTTCAGTTACTGTTCATTCCAGCTGCCTTGTCTGATAGAAAGGCATTACTGAGCTGAAAGCAATCCATAGCTTTCCAATGAATTCCCTGACAGAGCACACCCAGAACAAGATTCTCAGAGTTAGGTTCCCTCCTCTCTGTTTAAAGCAGAAGTTGGCATCCAAACACGCTGGGAGTCTGGGTGTCAGCATCTTGTGTTTTGAAGCACTAATGCATTTGAAAATCAAGATAAAGCCCCAGAATTAAGGAGACAATTCTGCTGATAGTTTCATTTGGCTGTCAAGATTCCATTTCAAATTCTTGTTAAATTTAGGATCATAGAACGGTTTGGCTGGAAGGGACCTTAAGGATCATCTGGTTACAGTCCCTCTGCTGTGGGCAGGGAGACCCTCCACTAGACCAAGCAATGGTTGCTCTCTGCCTGACCCAGCCTGGCCTTGAGCACTTGCAGGGATGGGGCAGCCACAGATTGTCTGGACACCCTGTGCCAGTGCTTCACTCCCCTCAGAGCCAAGCTGTTCTCCCCAACATCTACACTAAACTTACTCTCAGGCTGTGCCATGGCCCAGGCTGCCCTCTTGTCCTGTCACTCCAGTTCCTCAATGAAGAGGCCGTCTCCAGCTTCCTCACAGGATCCCTTCAGGTACTGGAAGGCCACTATGAGCCCTCCACACAACCTTCTCTTGCCCAAAAGAAGTAGGGAGCTAAGTTTAAGTCTCATCACAAGTCCTGAGGGAGGTGGGCAGAAGCATTTCCCTGGGATCATATTCCAGCTGTCATCCCCCTCTGGAAAGGCTTGGACACAAAGGGTTAACACTAAGCAGGATCATGCCATAACCTGCAAGGGAGCAATTCCTGTTGGCCACTCCTGCACACTCACCTCCATTACTCTTACTAATGCTCTTGGTTAAGAGTGATGTTGAACTTCTGAGAAACCTACAAGACAGCCACGGAACGATTCCTTCACCTGGCACCCTGATCCTGCAGGATCCTCCTGAACACCCCAGCTCACACCCAGCACATGGCTCATCAAGGCTACACTGGAAACACACCTTCAGAATGACCTGCACAGCAGGCAGTGTGTGCCCCATGAACACAATCAAAGCTCATTCTGTGTGTGCAGGAGGGAAGATAATTTATCATTATGGATTTCACTATTAGGGAAGGGACTGGTGTTCCTAGAGCACTTTGGAAAACACCCCTTGGAAGGTATGAACAAACAACTGAGCGTTTTGTTCAAATCAGTGCCTGACATTTTTAGGCTGCTGCACTCGATGTTTAGCAATTATCTTTAGAATTTTATCTATCAGATAGGAAATGCTTAGCTTGGCAGCGGCAGGAGGATTACTCAGTGTTAGCTCACTGGTTACATTTCCACAGGCTTTAAGACATTCTTTTTTAGACTTCATATTTTTTTGATGCACAATGGAACCAGGTGAGTCTTTGTGTAGCCTTTTTTCCTTGGCAACTGCTCTCACTTGTGTCAGGAGCACTCTTTGTTCCATGAGGACGTTTGCCCTGTAGCACCCTGTGACTCAGAGCACATTCCCTCCTGGAAATGAAAAGGAAAATGGAGCTCTCTTCCATGGTAGCAGCAGCAGGTTTTGCAAGAGGCAGGTTTTATTTCCCCTCCCACACCGTTTTTTGTTTTCTTTTTATATTGAGGTTTGAATGATCTTGTGGAATTCCATAAATATTTTATTACATATTTTATAGGTGGAGTATTTTATGTCTCTCAGTCATTTTGGAAGTGCAGCCATTGAGTTCAGTCTCTCCTGCCCCATGGTTGAGCTGTAACTGCTTCCATCTGTCCAAACCAAAGTGCAGCTCACTAATTGTTGACCCCTTAGGTAGGACTTGCCATTTCTATGCTTTATTATTAATCATTAGATTCAGGAAAAATAAACCTCTTTTGACATTACCAATAAGGGGGTCCCAAGAATGAAGAGAAAAATTCCTCCTGCTTTAATTGCTCTTAGCATTTTTAAAATGCAATCCTTCATCAATTTAGGAGAAAATGCTTATGGATAGGGTTGGTTCACAGAAATGTATATCTAAAGAATTCACAGGAAAACTGGATTAAACTACCACTACTGCAAACAATTCTAAGAAAGATTAATTTTTCCACAAAATAGTGCTGAAAAATTTGTCTGCAAACACTCTTTGCCAGCAAGTTTCATTCACATTTATCAGCATAGATTTCTCCAGGTCATATATTCAGAGAATTAGCCATATCCTTGCAGTAACAAACTAATTTCCATCATCCTCCAATGACACCTCACCAGGTCTTTTGAAAAATAATGTAAAACCCATCTCTCTCTGGTTAAAGTCTCACAGGACAAAGACAAGAAATTTGGTGTAAGTGGCTTATAGACTGTGTGACAACTATGAAAAGCTTCACAATTTATAAAACAAGGAATATTTTCTTTAAAAAAATTGTAGAGTACATGTGACTTGGTATTTTTCAAGACATTTTTACAATATACCATTATTGCTGCACTGCTAGATGTTGGGGTTTTTTCCCCTCCCAAGATAAATAGCACACAATTCTCTGTTTTTTTACATTCATCACACACTGCATCAAAATACATCTGTGCTCCAGATAAACCTATGGAAAATTAGGAATAAATATTTCCTTTTTAAAAATTAATTTTTCAAAATGTTTATTTTGAGAACTACCACTTTTCATCTCATTGGTTAAGCCAAGAATTATGATGAAAAGAATGTTTTTCATTAACATAAATTAAAAATGTTCTTTAAAAATGTTCTTTTATTTTTGTAGCCTGCATGACAATTCATATTTTGAAAGCAAATTTGCAAAACAAACAGTCCAGGAAAACAAAACTTACTATATGGAGAGATTTGGGGGTTTGTGAATGAGGGGTATGTTCTTTGCTTTGTTTCTTTTTCAGATTTTATTTTTTTAAAAACTGAAAAGGAATTTCTCAGCAAGCAAAAAGAAGCGATACCCACTCATCATCAGAACATGCAAGAGTCTAATCAAGGACCAAGACAATAATTGCTCAATGCCTGATTATCTTCCAGGAAAAGTAATAAATTCCAGCTATGAAATAAAGCCATAAAACAAACAAACAAAAAAGCTTATTTATATTTTTGCAGAAAGTTGAAATGTCCATCCCCGCTCAGCCACAGTCCGGCCCATCCCTGGAAGTGCTCCAGGCCAGGCTGGATCTCAGCAGCCTGCTCTGGTGGAAGGGGTCCCTGCCCGTGGCAGGGGAGCTGGAACTGGCTGGTCCTTGAGGTCCCCTCCAACCCAAGCCATTTTGAGTTATTATTGTTTCCACCATGAGTAAGAAAGATAAAGTGTGGAAAGGGCAAATGTGGTGCAGATGCGTCCCGCCAGCCCGTCCCTTTCCCTTGGGAACGGTACAGAGGTCAAATGGTGGAAACCAGACACAAGGTGCAGAACAGCTGGCTTCAAATGGGGGAAAAAAAAACCCAAAACCTTCAGAACACCAGCAAAGGATGGTGCTGAGAGGGAAGGATGTGCCAATTTCCCCATTCCTTCCCCAGGGTGACAGAAGGGCAGCGTTACCGCGAGAGGGGCTGGGCTCCGGGGCAGAGCCCGGCTGAGCCCAGACCTGGGCTCTGCTGCTTGCATGGGGGGTGTGCCACATGCAATGTGGGTTACACCAACCCAGAGAAGGATCTGGGGAGTACTGCTGAGCTTAATAAACTGTCTAGGAACACTGAATTTCAAGAAAACCTCTGCAGAGAAGATATAGTTGGTTTCACCTCAATTGGCATTTTGCTCTCTCTCATCAGGTTTGCGTTTTACATAGCAGCTGCATAGAAACCTGAGCTGTGCAAGACTATGTTAATTTTATCTTTATTAAGTAATGTATAGGTGTGGTCTGACACTCACAGAAGGAATTGATAGCAAAATTCACCGTGATCTATGTTTTCAGTTCCCAGCTATCCCCCTGCACATGATCAAATCAGAAGTACTCAACTACTGTATATGTGATCATGGTGTTTGACATGTAGGCACAATATGATATATAATGTATATGTATATCACAATATGATATAGTCAGACACACTCAGAGCTCAAAATAACAGAAAAACCTTGTTCCTTAAAAAAAAATCCCTGCCACTCCTCTGTTCCATAATTCCAGCTAGGATTTTCATTACAATCGTAAATTGCTTATTTCTAAGAACCAGAGGAAGGTTTAGTGGAACTCCAACTAGGTTTTTGATGTCCAGCTCTTTAAAATTTTAAATTTTACATCTCTTCTGAGGACCTTTTTTTCACTTCAAATATATCACCAGACTCATTAGAGACCTGGGAACAGAATTAAAGGGCAGTGACAGGTACAGCTGAGTATGTAACTGCAAATTAATTTCTTCACGTGCATTACAATCATTATGTTTGCAAATGGATTCATTTTCAATGAAAAAAAAAATCTGTTCTCATGAGAGAAAAATTCTGCTTCTATGCGATAATTACAATTTTTGGCCTCTCTTTTATGGAATTCTCTTTAAAGGCTGCTGATTATACCATGAAGAGCAGCAGCTGGTGAGTACCTTATTTGATTAACAATTCAAGCAAAATTTACATAAAAACTTAGCACAGAGGATTACGATTTGCAGAAGATGGATGGAGCCCTGCCTCCTCTGTCTGCAGTGTGACTGATTTCAGCCAAAGTCCTGGCTCTGATGTGTCTGTAGATTGGATACATTCCCAAACCTATTTAATGGATATTACTACTCAATTCTATCTGTCTGCAAACAAAGTAATTAGAGATTCGTTTGCATATTTGAATTGCCTCAGTGTTTTATTTGGTGTTTTTTGGAGATGTGTAGGGTTATGCTCCCTGTGCTTGCTACAGAAATTTGTCAGTGATGCTTGCAACAGGACAGGGAAGCAAAATGCAAAGCCCAGGTGACAATAAACACAGGGGGTTAATATTTTATGTGTGGCCTTCCAGCACAAAGACAACTCATAACCAAGACATTTTTTGTTGCAAGGTGCATGAAAAGATTTCAGTGTTTTAATTACAGCAGTATGAAGATCTGATTTGCACTATAGGGAGGAGACTTTTGAAGCCACCTACACACAAATGCAAAGAAATTAAAAAGGAAAGAAAAGCCAAAGCCTTTAGTTTTCAGCTGCAAGTGAAATCAGTGATTGGTTCCAGCTTCAAACCTGAGTAAGGTGGATAAACCCCCTCAGTTCTGCTCTGTTTTCCCACTCAGCCCATCCTGCTGGGAAGTTGTGTGGTCCTGCTCCCCATCAGCAGTGTCTCACTCAGAGGAGGGTGCCAAATGCCATCCTGGCTGCTCCCTCAGGCAGTCACAGGGATTCAACTCAAATCAGGGGACCTTTAGGATCAAGCCTTCCAGGTGCCTTGTCAGGGGCAAAATGTGCCCCTGAAACATCATCTCCAACATATTTATATCCTTTTTATTCCCTTTTTACTGCACTTCAGAGATTTCTGCAAAGCTTGCTACATTCTGTCCTTGGGTTTATCACAGACCCTGGCAGCTTTACCAGCTCTGCCTTCCCTCTGTACTTACAGCTGGGACCCAAATTGCCGGGGCCTGTTCGACACAAAGAGACCCTTCAAAAGGTTTTGTGTGAGGGCTGTTGTCACTGCACCCCCAGCTCAAGGCTTGATCTTATCCCTCTGGGTTGCACTGACAGAGGATTGGGCCCCAGATGAGATAGTGTCTCTGACTCCAGTCAGACTGTACTGCTAAAATTCCCACTACTAAAATGCAGCCTTTCTATTTCTTTGTACACAGTCCTCAGGACTTCTCAATACCAGCAGGCAAGAAAATTCCAATGATGCCAGAGGGATCTTTACTTGTCTGAAGCAGAAGAGAATCCATGGGAATTCTCAGAAGCTTTTTATCTCTTGCTCCCTGCAATTATTTTCTATGCTAGAAGCATAATTGAGGAGGAAAAAAGCAGATGACATCAGCTACCAAGCAGAAAAATATCAAGAAGAAATGACACACACTGTGGAACAGAAAGATATTTCACTGCAGCAGGCTCTAGCCTGGGAGCAGAGAACACCACTTGCTTCCAAGGTTGGACATAGATTGCCCATACAGCCCTCAAGAAATCATATCTCTCTTGCAATTTTTTTAATCTTGCAATTTTTCCTTACCCCAGAGGAAGTCTCCAGGGTAAAACTCGAGGCTCACTCAGAGGTGCTCACAGGGGACAGCAGTGAAAGCTCTGTAAACACCTACTGAGTTACAAAGCAAAAACCACGTGAGGGAAAGATGTAGGAAAACACAAGCAGTCAGGAATAATTACTCCTTTAGAAATAAAAGAAAGGACAGATTGCTTTGCCTGGAGATGTAGGGGCCACCTGCACACCCCTTGAAAAGTCACTGCTGCAGGAGAGTGCACTTCAATTATCAGGCTGTCACAAACCCCCCTCAGTTTTTGTTTATTCTGAAGGAATGCATTAAAACAAACATAACCCCTTTCAAGTGCATTAGGAAAAATGGGTCAAGTGGCACCACGTGCACCTACAGTGGGGATTTCCCCACTCTCAGTTAAAGCCACCTGACAGCCTTAATTTAAGCAGAAAACCAAAAAGTAAATTGTTCTCTTCCTTCCCTCCCCTCTGCCCTCCAAAATCCAGATAAAACAAACCACTTCCTACCAGCAGCAGCTGATTTGGAAACCTGGAATGGCAAACTGCAGCCAAGGTGTCCATGGCCAATGTCCTGCTGGGGGAGCCCAGGGGCACCCCAGACCCTTCTCCCAGGCACTGGGAATTCACCACTACCAATCTCCAGCCTGATTTCACCAAAACTTTGGTTGTTTTCTGGCTGACTGGGGTTGAATTCTGCCTTTGGGGTAGACAGGGCAACTCCTTAAGGGGCAGGCACCACACTGGGATGATCTGCTGCAGCTCAGTACTGTAGGCCATGATAAAATCAGGAGTTTTGGTACACAAGCAACCCAAGAGAGAAGGGGAAGTCCTGGTTTGTGACCCAGAGCTTCCTACTCTTAGATTATAGATGTTCTCTCTTTGTTTCTTACATAAGACTAAGAAAGCTGGGCCCCCAAGAGTGTATTTTACACTACTTCCTTCAGCTTATAGCAATTTCCCATAAAATATTTTTGATTTAATAAACCATCTTGCTCTATACATTAAAATTCCTCCACCTACAGTAAACGAGACTGTGACAATTAACCAAAACCACAGAGACCCTAATAAACTGTAATAGAAAGGATTTAGAATTCCTTACTTCAACAATTTAGAAAAGCCAACGATACCTTTTCTAGTGGGCACCCTAGGAGAAACTTTAAAAGGGCCACAAAATGCCCTTTAATTGGTTATTAAATTTGATTATTCAAAAATTCCCAACACAAAAAGAAAGAGGAACAGAGCACAGAATATGTACATAGACTCTTTTGGTGAGCAAATGCCAACAGGATGGAATTTCTGTCTGGATCCAAAACAAGCACCCAAGTAAGAGTGCAGCACCCAGTAGCTCTGATGGGGACCTCATGTGAAAGACTACCAAAATATTTTATGTTTAACTAGTAGAAAAGGCTGGGCAATTACTGCTACCGGTACCTAGGGCACTTAGCCTGCAGCCCATGGAAACACAGAGCTCTGGCTGTCCCAGGCACGAGCTAAAAGAGAAGACTTCCACCCACATTCCTGGTAAGACACTGGGAAAAATGAACACAGGGCTGTGCATTCACAGACCATTTACTTGACATAGTATTCCTATTTATTTTCAAGACAACTGCTCTGCAAGGTCAAGATTTAGTTCTTTGAATTCTATGCATTATTAGGAAGTCATAATTTTAAAATTCCAAAGATAAAAGGTAGGATTTTGCTGAGGAGGAGGGAAAGGTAGATATAAATGCCATGGCTCCAAAACTCCCAGGCATAAATCGTGTAATTTAAATCTCCTGAATCTGTGAGTGAAGCCACACTATGCTTACAGCTGTTGTTCAGAATGCAGAAACCATTTGGCCTGGGTTTGAACAGCATCTCATATCTTTAGTCTTGCCTAAAATTTATTATTCATGGACCATGGTTCTTTCCTTTAAGAGCACTTGGCTAGCAAGCTCTGCATTTCATGCATCAATCTCACCCAGATTAGCAAAGAAAACACTTAGCACTAAAACAATGCCCATCTGTTTGCATACAGAATGATGAAAAAGAAACTCTCCAAATGAATAAATGCATGTGTCAGTTAAGCTGCTCGGGTTAGCGTGATATTCCTTCATCTTCCTTGCTTAAAAAAATCAGGAGAAAACATTATATGATTCATGAAGAAGACCTGGAGGGGAACTGCAACACATCCTACGACTCTGTGTTTTCTTCCCCATCCTTTTTGGGCTGTGGAGAACAGCTGCTCATCGTCTAAAATAGCAACTCCCTTTTCAGCCTTTTTCACGTCAAAAGGAAGGCATCTTATCCGTGCAGTTCTCTGAGCCCAGGGAGGTGTAAACACTCATTTCCTAGTGGGAGCCTTCACACATTTCAGCTCTGTGAACCCTGGCATCCAAAGGCCAGAACAAAATCTTCACATGAACATTCACATCCTCACCTTTCCCTCTCAGCTCTCCAGCCCCCACTCGCTGCCCTCTCTCAGGCCACTGAGCCAGAGCTGCTGCTGCGGAGGGTGGGCAGGGCTTTGGTTCTGTGATACCTTATCAGGGGGCTGATACTTGTGTCTCACTAAAACCTTTCTTAATGGCAAGATAACTCAGCAGCTTTCTCATGGCATTTCACATCAGCTCTTGGCCCAGTGGGGCACAAGCACTTCCCAATCCTTTCCATTTTAATGCCACTACTGAGCTCTTCCAGGACATTTTGTGATTTCCACCCCTGAAGCTGCAGGACACTACTCCAGCTCCTCCACCTCAGCTGGAGGAAAAGTGCTATTCAAAATACTTCATCTTTTATTTATGGGTTTATGTAGTTAAAAATGAGATTTTTTTTTTTTTTTAAACCTGTCAAAATTTAAATCCAAATGGCCCTCTTGGTTTGAAGCCAAGACCTTTTCTTGATAAAGTAGAGCAAGGAAACTTCTGTAAAAGTGGAAGTGTCTGAAAAGAATGTAGCAGTGGGTCTTGGTGATAGCAGAGGGTTGATGGGCAGTGACTGCACCAACCTCCCGAAGGAAAGTAACTGAAGCTTGCATTTTCACCACTACAAAAAGTCTTTTTTTTTGAGAAGGAAATTCCTTGAAAAATAAAAAGTGGAGGAGTATAGGTCAGATTTTTGGTTCAGTTTTAATTTAAACCCAAAACGCCCTTTATTGAAATAAGCAGGCATTTCGTATTTATAGCAGCACTGCTCAAAAGAGAAGAAAATACTCACATTTCCCTAGGATTTGAATACATGGACACGTGCTTTATACTCAAACTGTTGCAAAGAACATGCTAAAATATTCATTAATCTAATTATGGGCCAAATCCTGGAGAAAGCTTTACTGGCCCCCGTGACTTCCCCCTGAGTGTGCAGGTGCCATTCCCACAGCCCCAGCTATCACAAGCCAGACCCCAGCCCTCCCTCCCCCACTCCCCATGCCTACACAGGGGCAATGTGTTGGTTTAAAGAGGAGCCCCTGGAGACTCCCTGGAAGTGCTCATTGCCCTCCACAGCCCTGCTGCCACAATGGTTCACTGGGAAAGGGAAGGGCTCCACAGATTCCCACCCTGTCCCTGCTGGGCCGGACTCTGCCACCCTCAGCCCAGCTCTAAATCCTCATTGTGATGCCAGCACACCTCCACTGAGGGGATGCTCATCACAGGACCCTGAATAGCAACCTCAGGGCAATCTAAACTTCTGCCATTCCAGAGCTGGGAAAAACCACACAGGCACCAAAAATCCAACTTTGTACACTTGCAACTGATGACAACCTTTTATCTCTTGACCAAAGTGCCAATATAGACTAAGTACACCCAAACACTTACTGGGTTTACACTGAATTACAGGCAGCTAGAGAGATGTTTAATAATTAAAGTAGATTAAAACTGCAAGACTTCAATTATTCAGTGTAGCCATCTCTGTGGCAACTTTCACAATAGATAATAATGCACTTTTCACACAGTTCCCTTGAGTGAAATCCTGCTTTTTGTAGATGCTGAGGTTTTTAATTAGTTTTCTTTTGATTTGGATTCTTTGCTTTTGCCATGGAATTCTGGGTTTGCTCTATGTTATAGATGCGTTCTTCTCTAATGTTCTGATAGGTTTGTGCTGGCTGCAGGTCACAGCAAAGAGTCACAAAGCAAATTTGCACCAAATCTTAGAAAGCGTGAGGCCAAAAATCCTTAGAGATCACCCTTCATTACAGTACACTCTGCAAGGATTTGGGTTTTTTCCTTCTGCTAAGCTGCATCCTCTATATTGCATGCAAAAGAACATTTAGGTAAATTTTCTAATCTAACAGCTTCCCATTGTGAGGTTTTCTGTCAAACAATCTTTCCTCTTTTATAAAAATTAAGATTTTCCTTTCATTGCCTGAAATGATTTCATGACTATTCCTAATTCTGGATTTTGCTTCAGCCAAACTTCAAGGCAAATTTACAAGAGTTTTAATTAATATGAAATTAACTTAAAAACTACTGAGGGGATAATTCCCCAATGTTGCTTTTATTCAGTACATATGTAACAATTCCTTCTTCCCTCTGGATTTATTTTGTCCTATAGATATTCAGCTGGATTTTGCAAGAGAGAACAAAGAAAAGCTACGAATTATAAATTCATCCCTGTATTTTTAATTCTGGAGGTCTCACATGAAGCAGGTCCCAGGACAGCATCCCACCCCAGGCAGGTCTCATTTCCCAGTGAACCCCTTCCCCAGCAAATCCCTGTAGGTTTCAGTGACCTTGGTAACACCATGAGGGTCATGTTTTCCCCTGGATGGATTGTTCTGGAACAGTTTCTCCAGTGTGTCAGGCACACTGCCTGTTCTCTGGCATCAGGCACGTGTGTACTCTCAGCTTCTTTTTTCTCTTAAAGAAACTTATTTATTGTGTCTGCCACTAAAGCAATCTCCCTTCCCTGAAATTCAGCATTTTACCATTTCTCCCTTTTTCCCTTTCCTCATTCTAATTCAAAAGGTGTTAATAAACAACACCACTTCTCTATTCCTGTAGAAATCCCCTTCTCATACTTCCAGTGACTGTAACAGAATGAGTAGAACATATTTCCAAACAGCAGTCCAGGAGTGTGATGGGCATACAGGCAAGTCATTGTTAATCTCAATATTTATACTTAGAATGCAACAACCAAGCTCAAAACAGAGGGGACTTTTCCGTTTCTCAGCTCAAAACTACATGGAGAAACTCTTAACAGTGAATTCAGAAGGAATCCCAAATTCTGATTAAAAGTTCAAGCCCCAAACAAGTCTACAGATTATCTAGGACATATAGAAACCCTGCTCCACGGAAAAGACTGAGCCTGAAGGGGGTTCAAATGGGGTAGCACTTCTCCCAGAATTAGGTTATTAGGTTGTGTGTAATTCATTATCAAGCAATGATAATAATCATCATCATTTGCACTGTGGAATGGATCCAAGTACAGGGAAAAAAGCCATTTACTAGCAAAACCTTACACCAATTAACTTGGGTAAAAGCAGTAACTATGAGAACCCTGTGCTAAAATATATACAGAAAGAGGGGTAAACAATAGCTCACATAAAAAAAGCTGTTACATAGCTTAATTAAGCTATCAGTCACATAAAAAACTGTTCCTATCAAATGTGTGTTCAAACATCTCTTTGGGCAAAATAAGAATTTACATCATCACATTGAAAATAAACCTGAAAAGCAGCAAATTTCTAACCCAACCTTTAGTCTCATTTGGTATTTTGCTTTACAGTCAGTGGAAAATTAAGAGCATCAACCCACATGTACAAAGGAATCCTAGTGAGCACATCCAGTGCCTACATTTCTTTCCAAGGTTTTTGTGAAAACACAGTATTTTCATTTTTAACATTGTCAGACATGTCAGCCATGACTTATCAAGGGTCAGAAAACTTAATTTGTGAAGGTAAGTGCAACTACCACCGCATTTCCTGCAGTCAGTGCTTTCAGAGCACACATGAAGAACCCCTGATGAAGGCTGTTCATTATCCACATTAATTGTTTCAAAGCAGCAATGACCTCAGCAAAGAGCATTACAGAGGATTATTAATTCCCTTCAGGAAAATAATACACAGGGAGGTATCAAGACCTGGAGCCTAGAAAGTGAGAATGTAAATAAACTGCCTGTAGCAAAACTATTACTGCAGGGAAAAACTAAACACACACAAAGAAGCACTGACCCTTTTCCTTGGTTGACCTCTAAGTTCAAGGGATGATGAAGTAAAAATGAAGAGAGCAATGGACTCAACATGTGAGAATTTTCTTGGAGTTTGGACATTCTGATATATTCCTTAGGACCAGGCAATTCAGCTAGGAAAAGATGAATGCAATATGGGGGTTTTAGGATTCATCAAGGTATTTAGAGAATCCTGCCCAGCTGTGGGGTTGCTCATTAGGTGTGAGAAGGGAGAAAAGAGGAAATTCCCATTCTCTAAAAAAAAAAAAGCATGTATGAAAACCAAATGAGTAAGAAACCTGCTGACTCACTACCAAAGGGCATTGTGGAATTAATCATCCCTACTTCTCCCCCAGAGGTCAGAAAGAATTAGTTTGCTGTAATGTTTTTGGAGTATTTGAAATACCTAGAAACCAAATCAGCTGAAAAACACAGACCTTGACTGGGAAAGTTTGGAAATGGTTTCTAGCAGGGACCAAAACAGGCTCTTATGAACAGCCTGAATTTCCTCACGTGTTCTTTCTATGAAGCTGTTTTTTGAAAATCTCTTCACTCCACGTCCATGGGGAAGGACAAGATCTGCACAATAACAGCAAGAAGCCCATCTCCAGCATCTCCACTGAATCCTGCTGACATCACCTAGTCAGGGCTATGAGGCAGGTACCCTCCCACACTGATCTTCCTTTGTGCCCAAGAATTTGCTAAAAAAAAAAAAAATTTCAGGAGACCAGTAAGTACAAGAGCA